>CM042757.1:2119535-2131124 GCA_022496165.2 Catalaphyllia jardinei
TCCTTTATAGGGACCTACAAACTCATTCACACATCATCAACTCCTAAGTATGGCTTTGCTGGTGGCAGAATGAACAAACTTTACTTTTCTCGCTGTTTAAGACACAACTTCGAAAGAGCATAATGACTGATATACATCGCAAAAAAAAGATAAACCTCTCAAGCTCTTTAACGACAAAGAAATTTCGCCACAACCAACGTCTCAATAGGGCAAATTAATTTACATACTTCATGTCAATGCTTCCATATTAAAATTTCCAATCAGTAGCACCTGGCATTTGTTTATCTATTGTAGTCCTCAAAGTGCTGTAATCTTCATTTTATATGTTATCTATTGTACCCTATGTTTTATTCAACGGTAAGTGCTTTCTATAAATAAAATAATATAAATAAGAAAAAAAGATACTAACAACAATAATAATAATAGTAATAATAATAATGATGATAATGATGATGATGATGATAACGATAATGATAAAACTTCACGCATGATAATATCTTTCAATAAATGCTCACTCGTCTCGTTCCTTACCCTCCGTAGACTATAAGTGCGAAGATGACGCTTTAAACTACTTAAACTGATTGTAATGTTATGATATAGACTTAAATATTCTAGAATAACACCCTTGTGATTCCCTTGATGAAAATAACCCTTGTTTATTTGCTTTTCCGATCTGTCGTCCGCCATTTTTATTATACGCAACACGAGAGGAATACTGGATACTAGTTTCATGTCGCTTGTCTTGTCATGCGTAAACATTTATTTGCAGCAACTTTTTTTATTTGCAGCAATTTTTTATTTGCAGCAACTTAGTAGCAACTTTAATGCAGCAACTTTAATGCAGCAACTTTAATGCTATCTTGTCCGGGGACCAGACTTGGGTCGCGTAGGATAACTGTGACTTCACAAGTGCAAGATAGAGTGAGCGTCTAGCAGAGACATCATTTAATAGTGGGCACGTGCGTTTTAAAAGTCCAAGTAACTTGTTGGCCTTAGCAGTAATGGCGTGGATATGTGTGTTCCAGGTGAGGGAGTTGGTGATGTTAACTCCAACGTCTTTCTCCGTGGACACACACTCGAGCTCTACATTATCAAGCTTGTAAATGAAGTGCTCTATTGTTTTTAAGGTGATTCCTCAGTATTGCATTGCGCATCTCTACTGCGCACGATTTTTGCGTCTTTAGCGCGCAAATGAGCATGTGCACGTGCAAAACGTAAAACATTTCCCACAAGCAAGGCTTGACAGCGAAATAAAAGCTCTCTTAAACGAGCATGGTGACCTATATTTTTTATTACATAGTAATAGTGCCCATATTATCCTCTTTAATCTAAAACAAAAGTTAAAAAAATTTATCGGAAGGAAAAAAAGATATAGCTGAAATCGTGCACAAAACCGTTACTCTAGGATGTGAATTATGACCACGAAAACATCGACTCGACGAACGCATTTTGTCCACCTCATTTTAAATGGTGCGATTTTTTCCACAAATTTTATATGATATAGTCTCGAACTGTGTTCACAAACTTGTTCAAATAAATAGGATAAAGCACTTATTAGATTGGAAATCTTTACTTTTAATGATTAATGCCTTCGTATTTAGTAAACTCTTTTATTGTTCGACTGTTTGGGGAAACACATCCAAATCAAATATAAAGAAGTTACAACTGGTTCAGAACTTTGCAGGAAAGATCGTACTCGGCTTGAAAAAATTCGACCACATCTCTCAAAGCCTTAAATCACTTGGGTGGCTTAGTATAGAGGATAAACTACGATTAAACACAGCCGTCATGGTGCATAAATGCTTACAACATCGGGTGCCCGTTTATTTGAAAGACAAATTTGTATATAGGTCACAAGTTCATAATAGGCAACTTAGATCTGTTGATAACAATGAACTCAACTTGCGACATTGTCGGCTTTCTACTGGCCAGAGGTCATTTGCCTTTCGAGGGGCAAAAGTTTGGAACTCGCTCCCCCTTGATCTAAAGTTAACTTCTTCACTGAGGACTTTTAAAAAGAATGTATGTGAACTGCTTGTAAATAATTTATCGTGAAACGTATGTATGTAGGTAGGTAGGTAGGTAGGTAGGTATAAAACAGTCGGTTGATTTGTTTACATCCAATCTATTTCTGGTGATGATTCTGGAGAGCTTTGTCCCAGGCCCCTTCCACACTGCGCCGGAGGAATTTCAAAACGCACCAATCATCGGTCAGTTTAGATTTGTGTTTGAGGAAAATCTCGTGTTTATCATAACGACATCGTTGTCCGTTTTCAAAACGTTTCCGTGTACACTAAAAAGCAAAGCCGGCGTTTTCAAATTCCTCCAGTTTGAAGAACGTTTTTAAAAGCTCTGTTTTTCGTGACGGATTAGTGTGGACGGCTGGCCAAACCGTAGAAGTAAAGCGGCGTTTTCAAATTTTTACTATAGTGAGGACGTGACCTCATTAGACTTGCAATGGGATTAGGTTTGAGCTATCGAGAGTTCAGTTCAGTGGCCAGTCAGTAACTGTCATAAGGATCGGTCCAAAAGTTTTTTTGAGGGGGGGGGGGGGGGGGGGAGTGGGTGGCAAATTTTTTTAAAAAATACCATTCCTTCACAGACAAAACTGCTTAAAGAAAATCGTGCAAGTGCTTTTCACCATCATTGTTTTGAAAAACATTCTTGCACAAACTGAGCTATTGCCCACCAAAGAAATCACGCACAACATAAACGTCGGCACACACGAGGGGACTAGCCCCTGTAACAAGTCCCCTAAAGAGTTTACACGAAGGGACTGGTCGCAGGGACTGGTCCCACGAACAGTTCACACGAAGCGTTTTGAGGAGCAAGTCGCAGGGACTTGTCTCAAAAATTCAAACTGGTTTGAATTCGTGGGACTAGTCGTTGGGACCATAGTTGGTCCCTGTGACTAGATTTCACACGATGGGACTGTCCTCGCGACTTGTTGCAGGGACTAATCGCGGGGACTAGTTCCCCCGCGTGTGCCGACCTTAAAGGTGAGAAATTTTATGCACTAAAAACTACCCACCTCCCCCCTCAAAAAATAACATTGTCTTATTTCAAGCAAAGTGCTATGGTTTGGGAGTACAGAATTTTTCCAGAATAGCAATTTATTTCTATTTTTTCTACAAGTTATAATTCTAGAGACCTTAAGATTCACGTTTCCCGCGAACGGCTAACCGCCAGGGATCACGTGACCAGAGCCAGACGTCACGTTTGAGGTTTTCAACTCGCGCGTCAAGAGCTGGGTTTTCACGTAAGTCATTCACCTCAAGCTTTATTGCCTTGAATTTTATTTTATGCCACGTACAAATGCTGAAATCGAATAAAGTAACCCTTTTTCTACAAATTGGATAAATTTTTCTGGCAGTTAAACAATTACCTAGCATTTTGTTGTTCTTTGTAGAAAGACACTGATCCTAAGTGGAAATCCAATATGGCGGAGGCTAAAGTTGAATGTGTGTTTTGTGATGCTTTATTTCTTGAGAAAGCTATACGTGCTGTACTCAAGTTCTCAAGTCAAGCAATGGTTTCGTTCTGCTGCAATATTCTCAATAACCCTTGTGTTACTAGTTTCCGTTTGTTTTTGTTCCTTGTTTCCGTTGTTATCTCCGCTATTAGTCCATAAACTCGTAAATCGTACACTTGTATCTGTCGTTGCTACGTCGACCATTTTGGCCGTCTTACACGTGCTAGAAAACGTTTGTTTGTTTTTTCAAAATTGGCGTAATTTTGACATTTCCATTGCATTCACAGAGTGATTTCTATTTGCTCGAATTTACTCCAATCTAAATCGATTTACGTTAAAACGCCGAACGGCAAACGTTTAACGTAAAACCGCAGTTTGGCGTTTGCGGTAAACGTGGATCTTAAGGTCTCTAATGCTGATCTTTATTTTGAATTTTATGGGGTCTACAATGTTCAAATTTGAAATATTTGTTTATTTTATTTTGCGCCCCTTTGTTAATATATTAAAGGCGGCGAAATACGAGATACAAAAACCCTCAACTTGTCGCGCAACATTGTTTCGTTGCAAGTTTTCGTTGATGTTTCCCGTTTTTCACCTTGCGTGATCAACTTGACCCTCAACAAAAACATTTGTTGCGGGTTGAAGAAATGCGGCGCGCTGATTGGTTGATTTGCAGGGCACGAGCAAATTTGTTACGCGACAAGTTGTGAGTTTGATGAAAAACGAGCAACAAAGACAAAATTTGTTGCTCAAAGTAGACCCGCGGCGGCGAAATACGAGATACAAAAACCGTCAACTTGTCGCGCAACATTGTTTCGTTGCAAGTTTTCGTCGATGTTTCCCGTTTTTCACCTTGTGTGATTAACTTGTCGCGCAACAAAAACATTTGTTGCGGGTTGAAGAAAGTTGTTGCGAAAAGTAGAGCGCGGGTCTACTTTAAGCAACAAATTTTTGTCTTTGTTGCTCGTTTTGGGAGATGTAAAATCGACACAAGAGAAGGAAATCATTGTCATTGATCAAACCATTGTCGTATGAAAGTAGAATAATGTCCAACGATCCATTTTTGTTAAGACACGTAGATCCTGAACACCCCGTTGCCGTACAGCGAAATCTTAATCTGTTTGAGGTTTGCCGAGGGAACGGAGTTGTCAGCCTAGTCCCTCACGGCCGAAGTAGCCGTAGTAGCAGCCCGCCGTAGTGCATCTTAAAGTCCCTTATATCTCGCGTCAACTACGCCGTGTTTCTTAGCAACGTCCCAAGAACTACGGGCTCAACTATTTCCAGGCTCCCGTGGGCTCATGTTCATTACAAACAAGCTCGTCACCATGTCTTGTTGTTTTCAATCGGGTTTACTGAACTGATCTAACGATTAGTTAAGATGAAGGAAAAATGTCATCTAGTTCTTCAATAGAGCCGTCGTCTTGCGTGTCCAGGTCTCGATAAGTGTAGTTATCGTTGTCAACTGTCACCAACTTGTTCTGGCTTAACGTTTTCCGGACTCTTGTTTCCATTCTTTTCCGCCTTATGCAGTACACTGAGATCATTGCGCCCACGATCACAACTGCGATTACTACAGGAATTATAACGCCGATAGGAGCAGAGGACTTGGCGCCAGTTTTTTGGCCTTTGGAAAAGAAATAAAAACAAGACAGTTTCGAGTGTCCTTTAAAGTTAACCAATTATTCGTCGGCCAATTATACGTTTGCTCTCCCCTGTTAAACAATTTCTACCACGCCAGTTTGTTAAAGAGGCTCCGTTACGGTCTTTTGAGTTACTTTAACCATCGAAAAATTACAGTTTAAACTGAGGGAAACCTGAAAATAATGCGTTACAAAGATAGAAAAACACCAAAGATATAATAATAAACCATAAAGGAACAAGGATGGAAAAGATTGACACGGATTACAAATAAGGAAATTGAAACATTTTGGCTAAACTTTTCACACCCTTTAACCGTGACGACGTAGCTCCTTTAACAAGCTCTCATGCACTGCTACGCTACTCACTATCTACTACAGAATAGATAGCAAGTGACGTAGCCAATCAGAGAACGCCATTATTGGTTGATAAAACGCTAGTAGATTTACACTTATTCACAATTAGACTGTGAACTACAGATTTCTATCGCGTGATAGTTTATTGACGAGGGTGCAGCCCAAGTAAACTATCACATGTAAAATCGAGAACGAATAATGTAATTCAGTGTCTTAGCATTAATCTACTGGTCGTTGAAAACTTTATCTAAACTCAAAATTTGACTTCTTAGCCTGAATGTAAAATTCAACCAATCGTGATTTTGGTTCTCCTCCCACCGATTGACACCGATTGCAAAGTTCTCCTACGAGATCTGATTGGTTTATCATGATATGGTTAAATAATTCAAAACCACTCTTAATTGATGGGGCTCCGACTCCTTCATATTTTTGCTCTTTTTTCTCTCCTGAAACTTTTTTATTACTTGACTTGAGAGATAATTCTTGTTATTACACGACTCACGTACTCAGAGGGCCAATGACTAAAATCAACCAATCAAAATGCTCTATTGCCGGTCCAATATTCTCTAAGTATTGGACCGGGCATTGTCCCGAATGATCCCGCACTTTTGAAAAACCTTCAAAGGTTCTTCATACAGTCGTGTAATAAATCTCTTATTAACCAAGCTTGCTAGGGACCGTATTGGGAGAATATCGGCCCTCGGTCTTTTTTGTAAGGACCTCGCTGCGCTCGGTCCGTACTGTCAAGACCTCAGGCCATTACGGCCCTCGCGCTTGGTTAATAAGATATATGTCATGACAAAACAGACTTCTCATCCCTGGAAGTTCCTTCCATCTGGTGTTATTTAATTTTTCAGCATATGTACTTGTACACCTGTTTACGCATTGCGTGCCTATCAATTGTCTACAAAAAAAACATAACTCACCAGTCGTTGGCGCTGTGTTGCTTGTTGATTTTTTCCTACTTGCTATGATGAAACAAAATATGAAATACATATGTTATTGGACTTTTATAGTTGTCGCGGCATATTTCATGCGTCTAGCATTATTTGTACTCCAAGGAGTACAGTTCATAAATCTTGCTAAGGGAATCAGATGGACGTAATTTTGATATTTATATTCTTATGTATTTATTTTTATATTATAAGCAAATCAGTGCGCGCGCTCTGATTGGTCAATCAGCTATGGTTTATTGTGCCAGTGCACCCATGGAAAAATCGCGCGTCTTCTGAATTAAAAGCAATAGACCACAAGTTTCTATGGTTTATAGGCTGATAAACCACTTGGGATGTTGGAAGAACACGAGAAGAATTCACTCGCCTGCGGCTCGTGATTTATGAATTCTTCTCGTGTCCTACCAACATACCCCGTGGTTTATCATCCTATAAATCATAGTAACTTGTGGTCTATTGCTTAATTATATAATAACCAAATCAATGCGCGCGCTCTGATTGGTCAATCAGCTGTGGGTTATTGTGCCGGTAAACCCACGGAAAAATCGCGCGTCTTCTGAATTATTATATAAAAGCAATAGACCACAAGTTTTCTATGAGTTATAGGCTGATAAACCACTTGGGATGTTGGTAGAACACTCGAAGAATTCGTAAACCACTCGCCTGCGGCTCGTGGTTTACAAATTCTTCTAGTGTTCTACCAACATCTCGTGTGGTTTAGCAGCTTATAAACCACAGAAACTTGTGGTCTATTGCTTAAGTAAGCTCGAAACAATAACCAAGATCTTCTGTTAATCAATGAGAGATACGGTGGCTAATTCACATTATCAACTCAGTTGATAAAACCAAATTATCTTGTAATACTCCCACCGACGCAGCACCACAGTTTCTTTAGAAACTTACCCCCTTTAATGAATGAGAGACACGTGTTTCTCAAGATGTTTTAGGGCTCCTAATTATGGATTAAACAATATCATTGGCTAAGCCATCATAAATTATGAGCATTATTATTCATTTAAAATGTTCCCCGTTTCTGATTGGTTGAAACCACACGCATAATTCACCATAACCAGCCGCTGTTGACCAAAATTTGGAACAAATTTTGTCATATTGACCCAATGACGTCAAAATTGCAGCCCGCAGCAGATTATTGAACCGTTGACCGTGGAAAAACAACCTCGGCCTTCGGGCTCGGTGGACAACACCCTCCTTGATCTGCGGAATTCTTCATATCCTGCGAATGCCGAATTCAATAATTATACCATGCCTAACAAATATGGAGAGGGTACGCGTGATTTTGCGTGGCGCTTTTGTTTTTATTTTAGTGAAGTTTTCCATAGTTTGGGCTACGCGCCTCGCAGCTATCCACCATCTCCTATCCAACGCATGGAATAATTGTGAAATATATATGCATGGTATCATTCTGATGTGAAAGGAGAGAGAAAACAAAAATGGCTCCCACCTTTAGTTGGCTGAGTTTTTACAGCAGGAAGCGTTATCGGCTTTGTTGGCACAATGGTCTCATTGAACTCTGCAAATCAGATTTGAAAACATGAGCGTTGGATTGTGTTTCAACTGCCGGGGTGATTCAGGCTACCCTAAATGACATTCAGTGGGGAGTTTAATTAACCACAACTGCGACACCCCGAAGGACAACGTCGATTAAAAACGATTCTCCCAGTACTTGAAAGTCATTCACTTTGTTTCTCGCTGTCAAAACTACCACAAAACTAAATCTGAAGCACAGTTATAAATTTGAAATAGAAATTGAACAAAAAACAAAAGCCGTCGTGATTTACGTTCTCCTCACAACGTAGAATGTTGTTTTGCACGACACTGTATTGTGATGTAAAGTGTATATGAAATTCATATTTGAACTGCGGTTGTAGATGCAAGTGAAGTATGATCATGGCAGTAAATTTTCCAATTTAAGCAATTGGAAAGAAGAAGCCTGAAAAAAATCAGGGCTTCAACGGGATTCGAACCCATGACCAATTTAAGCCTCCAATTGCTTAAATTGGAAAATTTACTGCGAGGATCATACTTCACTTACACTGTATTGTATTACTCATCTTTTGTTTAACGACGTTTTTAGGTAGGAACAAGCGCATGCGCAGGCAGGCACCCAAAATGGGCAAAGTTTCCTGGCGTTGCCGTTGCCGTTGTCGTCGTGGTTTTCTTAAACTCCCTGTGGAAACACTCGCCTACGGCTTGTGTTCCCACAGCATTTCTTGTTCTCCCAAACTTCCACTCGTGTTTCTTCTATTTCACAATTAGATTATGAGCTCGAGATTTCTATCGCGTGATAGTTGAAGAGGGCGCAGCCCGAGTCAATTATCACGCATAGAAATCGAGAGCGAATCTAATTGTTTTAGTATAAATCTACTAGTCGTTCAAAACTTTATCTAAATCCTCTTCACAGGCACTTTGAAAACCCCAAGAAACGGCCTTCATTTTGCCGACAACAGTACACTGCTACGCACAAAATCGTTAGTGAGTAGCGAAGCCAATCAGAGAACGGCATTCGTGATAGAACAGTAGTAGATTTATACCAAAAATCGATAGAAACACGGTGCACGCTTTCTATTTCTTTATTAGTTCACATACTTTGATTGAGGAAGAGTCCTCTAAAGCCTTTCGATCTGCCCTGTGAGTCAGATGTAAACACAACGTACACCACGGGGCTTTCGGATGCCACACCCTCGGCAGGAGGGGGATTATTCCCATTGAATTCCGCGAGGAGAAGTGCTGTGTCGTTCCATCCCCTGAAGATCCTCACTTTATCTCCATCTGTACCATTCTTTAAGTGGAACTCAGGAAACTTTATTAGAATCTGTTCAGTTTGCGGGCTTTTCTTCTCCACCAGGATCCGCCATGAACAGAACTGAGAGTTTGGGTAGCCATCAGTGAGGTAGTTTGGCGACATGAACTCTTGCGATTTCTCACCGATGGTGAAGTGACAGGCTGCTCGAGAGACAAAACGGAGTCTCACAATAGAGCTAAACAATTTTCAATATCTTCTCTTCCTATATCTAACTTTTAACCCTAGAACAATTCGTGTGCATTTCTTTGGTGGCGCGAAACAATGCGTTTGGTGACCGTTTAAATTGACTGAAAGCTCGTCCAGTCTGGCCTAATATAACAAATCAAAGAAAACAAATACTTTTTTTCAACTCTTATAAGTTCGACACTGCGTCGCGTGCGTTTTCCCGCACTTGGAGCATGTTTTCTCGCGCTTGTAACCACTCGCCTGTTTTCCCGAGCTTAATGTCGTACGCCGCTTTTTGTGTTTGACTTGATTTGTCAAATGCTAGATAAATGTAATTTCTATTGGCTATACTACAGGCATTTAAAATGCACTCTAATTTACCAGTTTTAGATCTTTGGTTGTTCTTACCTTCATAATAACAGTACATAATCGTAACGTTTTCCTTTCCTTCCTCGTACGGATGAGTTCCGTTCATGGAGTCTTTATTATCAGTGTCTTGATTGTCATATCGTATGAACTCCTTTGTAGCGAGAGCTCCCTTGACGCGCTGACATTCAGATGTGTTGTAAGCCATCAGGTAAAAAGGGCTCATCACAGGGAGGGCGATGGGCTTCAATTTGTCCCCATCTGTTCGACAGCAGTAGGATATGTTTGTATCTTTGTTGTATACGCCGTCAGGGAGTTCACCTCCTTTCTCGTTTATATTTTTGTGGTTTTCGTCATCGAAGAATATATATCCTTCTGAAAATCCTTTGGGACAATCGCCTCTCTTGTAGATGCAGTATTGACCTCACAAAAAAAAAACAAAAGTGAATAAACCTATTGTAGTCAAACGCTTTTGTGGAAATGGACAGTTACGAACTAAGTGATTTGTTTGTACATTCAAGGCATATTTTACCACAAAATTGCCAACCTCGTTCCAAGGGAGAGAGAGAGAGAGAAAAAACTGCGTCGATCATTTTCTACGAAATAAATTATCGGGCCACTAGGTGTGCAATAAGTGAAGGCATCTGTGAGTAGGATATCTTTTGGTATACGTACGAATCAGTGTTCATAAGAGTTCTGAACAGGGTTATGAAAAAGTAATTATTTACTATGAACGAATTGAGAACTGGAACGGCTTCAAAACTGAAACAAATCTCACTTGCCTTAGCTATGATTGCAACGTCTAAATATTATTTAATATTAGTCTGTTAACAGGCTCTCTAGTAAAAGAAGGGCAAAGAGAAAGCGCGAAGAAAGAGGACCCATTCTCCCTCGGCTAATTCACTCTTAGCCAGTTCCCTCTCGGCCCTTCCAGCAGCGGTCAGACCCCAACAGACGTGTACCGTTGCAGTTATGTCCTATATGGCAGACATGTCTTCTGACGTAATAGGATATACTGAGCCAATCATATCATGGGTTCTATCTAATAATACGCAGCCATAAGACTGGTAACTGATCTCCGTTCTAAGAAGACACTGTCACAACGCAATTTCATTGGAAGAAACAACGACACATACAATTGGTCAAAACGTTTAAGACATATCTGCCACGCAGGACACAACTGCAACGCTACACAGACGAAGCCTGTTACAAGGCTAATTTAATGTTCACCTTTCGGCCATGCCGGTCTTTTTCCCTTTGTATTTGTATTTGTAGCCATACAGAAAGTTTTGTTTATGGCACTCTTATCGACCACAGTATCCATGTGAAAACTGTCCGATTTTTTGTTGCTGGGGCTGGTGTCTTCGGTGTCTTGGAATCTCCAACCAGTTTTCCACTCGGGTGCGTTTGACAGAGGACAGCCAAGACTGGCGCGAGGCAGACCGTATGTACCTTTTGGCCAGGCAGGACCCACCTCTAAAACACAAGCGTGGCGGTCAATTTAATAACACGTGAGTGTAAAGCAAGTTTCAGTTGCTTTTACTAGTCAGTATGGCGTACAATTCGGTTATAATCCCGCCTTTGAGAAATAATAATCCCGTATTATTACACGACTCAGGCACTCAGAGGGCCAATAACTTTAATCAACCAATCAAAATGCTCTATTGCCGGTCCAATATTCTCTAAGTATTGGACCAGGAATTGTCCCGAATGATCCCGCACTTTTGAAAAACCTTCAAAGCTTCTTCATGCAGTCGTGTAATAAATCTCTTATTAACCAAGCTTGCTCGGGACCGTACTGGGAGAATATCGGCC
>CM042757.1:2131524-2154889 GCA_022496165.2 Catalaphyllia jardinei
GCTTGGTTAATAAGATATATGTATTCAGCAGGGATTTTTCTGGCTAAAATATCACACTGCTGATAGGCATTCTTCTGGTCTCAGTTGTTCGAAGGCTCGGATAAATCACTGTTCAGCGGATAGCATAGTTTGTTTTGTTAAAACGTATCCGCTGAGCAGTGACTTATCAGGTGTGTAGCGTTATCCAGCCTTCGAACGACCGGGGCCTGACGGTGACATATTGACGTGACAGATTTCAGATTGGGCAATGTTGGCGTGCAGACTTCTGATTGGACAATAAAATTCTGAAGCTTTGCTCCACAGAAACGCTGATCCCAAATGACTACGATATTTCTTAAGTCCGTCGAATGTGACGCCACAAAAAGAGCAGAGAGAATTTGGTTTGCGCGCAACAAATTGAGTGAGCAAAAGTAATCTTTGTCACAAGGGCCTAATTTCAATGTTACAGCCTTTCTATAACTTAATAGCGGAGTCAAACACTCGCCTGGGCCTTAATCAGAGAAATGTTACATCTGAATGGACTCAATAGTCTAACAGCAACTGTTAAATGCACAAACGTAGCCGGCATTTCTAACATTATACCTTAAGAAATGAGCTTCTGTCAATAAGTTGGAACCATTCCACTCATGATTAATGTATGTTCCGCTACGGAACGAACGTAGGAGGGGTTTGGCTGGAATGCAAAGGGCAAGGCACCAGCGTGGCCCCGAAGCGAAAGCGGGACCCGACTGAGGGATCGGTCCTTGGACGATTGTTATGGAAACCGACGCAAAAGCCGACGAGGTGAAAGAGAGGAGGGCTCTAAGCAGCGTGAGGGGTAGAGGACCTGGTACCTGGCACTTTGTACTCCCCGGCAAAATAACGAGCGGGCGAGCGGAAGGTTTTAGCGGATGCGATGGCAAACTATAAGTGACTGCAATTGCAGTCAAATGGACGCAACAGCGCGAACTATGGCGACGAGGCTAACTGCGAAGCTATCTGGTGAAGAGTGACTTTAAAGGTACGCATGGTTGGCGTCGCTGGACCGGCGGCCTGGAGTTCTCAGTATCGAGGCAGAAAACGCTGGCTCCGCTCCCAGAAGTGGCTGAACCGATCCGAAGAAGTCTTGCTGCAAAAGTTCCCGTCGACTCCAGCCGACACGAGGATGGTGCAGAGGCGTTCAGAGGCGGTGGCAAAACGGGCAGCGAACTGGAAACGCTTGAAAGAATGTGGGAAATGAAACGACAGAAAAGCGAGTGAAGACGAACGGACTGTGGACACATATATGGATATATATATGGGAACCGCGTAGCACCCGTAAAATAGGAATTATTATTATTTTTGTAAACATGTTTGGGTGCCGGAAGTAGGCAATACTGCCGATACACCAAATCCCCTAAGGTTATTACCCTTTTAAAGGAAATTTGGGAGTCCCCACCGGCCAAAGAAAATTTGGTGTATCGGCAGTATTGCCTACTTCCGGCACCCGACCTGCTCCCGTACTGGCCTCGTAGCTCAGTCGGTAGAGCATCGGAAGATCTAATCCGGAGGTCGTGGGTTCAAGCCCCACCGAGGTCAAATTTTCTTTGGCCGGTGGGGACTCCCAAATTTCCTTTAAAAGGGTAATAACCTTAGAGGATTTGGTGTATCGGCAGTATTGCCTACTTCCGGCACCCAAACATGTTTACAAAAATAATAATAATTCCTATTTCATGGGTGCTACGCGGTTCCCATGTATATATATATAGGGCCTCTAAGGATATCAGTTTTTCCAGTTTCTTGTTTAAAACTGAAGGAGTTACCCTATTAAAATAAAGGTTTTATCTATCTATCTATATCTATACATTTGATCATTTACCGCGACTCACTATCTAAATTACCCCGACCTGCTCCCATACTGAGAATTAACTCTGAAGTGTAAATTTTAGTGCTAATTTAACTTCAGAGTTAATTCTCTTCAGAGTTAATTCTCTGTTACATCATTTGTGTTCACAGTGCTACGCGGCACAACATTCATATGTACCCTTACTTTCTCTTCGCCGCGATTCACCATCTAAATCGACCCCGACTTTCTCTGTCCGACCTCGTAGCTCAGTGGGCAGAGTAACGGTAGATCTGTTCCGGAGGTCGTGGGTTCGATTCCCACCGTGGTCAAAAGATTTTTTCTTTACCTCGTGTGGTTTCCTGATTCCCTTTACTAGGGCTAACGCCCAGCGGGTTATTCATGGGTTAAATTAGCACTAAAATTTACACTTCAGAGTTAATTCTCTGTTACATCATTTGTGTTCACTGTGCTACGCGGCACAACATTCATATGCTCCCGTACTGGCCTCGTAGCTCAGTCGGTAGAGCATCGGAAGATCTAATCCGGAGGTCGTGGGTTCAAGCCCCACCGAAGTCAAATTTTCTTTTGCCGGTGGGGACTCTCAAATTTCCTTTAAAAGGGTAATAACCTTAGGGGATTTGGTGTATCGGCAGTATTGCCTACTTCCGGCACCCAAACATGTTTACAAAAATAATAATAAGGACTGTGGACACGCCCGCATGGGGACGAGTGAGATCAGAAACAGGGGTGTCAAGCGAGTGGAGCGCGTCAAGGAACGACGTCGTCATGTCGAACAGCAGACACGCCCGTGTGGGGGCAACGGGAGATCGAATTGAAAACGACTGAAAGCATAGTAACTACGCCGTCGTTAAGTCGATAAGACAAACTGGAAGGCGCGAGAAACGACGCCGTCGTTTAAGTGTCAGGGTTTTATCTAGGATTTATCGTTTGGGAAAGAAGTCCCGCGCGGCCGAACAATACGAGCTTCCTAAGGGGGGTCCAGGGGCAGGCTCCCGAAATTTTTTGAAATGAATATGCACCGAGATGCAATTTGGTGCATTTTGAGACATAAATTTGAGAAATGTTACAGTGATATATAATATTATCTTTTAGTCGTGATCACGTTCTGACAATGTTACACTCCGATATTTTCTAACGTGAACAGAAGAGTTACCCGACACGTCTAATTCCACGAACTCGATGTTGTGCCAACCTTTTCTGGTGGTTGCACTGCACAATAAAAATCAAACTATGATGACGTGTTTAGATCGGCGTCTCCCTTCCGTGGTTTTCTGGTTACAAATTAGCCCATGCTGTCGCTATTCAACTGATAAACAGAATGTACAGCACAATACCCGAGCCTGCTCTAAGGCCAGCAGTTTGTGGTACTCCATGTTCCTTGTCATATGGTGTCCTTAGATATGGAATACTTACTTCATGAGCACTTACCTCGTCGCGCCTGGATGATTTTTCCGATATAGTTACTCATATACTATAATGATAGCAATACTTTTGGGGAGGAAGCTGGGCATTTTCGGGGAGGAGGCTTCTACCCCTCAAATACCCTAGATAGAACTCTGAGTGATAAGACAAAATGGAAGGCACGAGAAACGACGTCGACGTTAAAGTGATAAGAGCGTGTGGGGGCAAACGAGAGCGAGAACGGGTCGAGCGAGTGGAGCACGTCGGGGAGAGATGAGAAGACGACGGTCGGTCGGCGAAGTGCTCGTGATAGCGCTTGTAGGATGCGAAAAACCGCTCAGGCAAAGATCGTTCTATGAATTGAAGCCGGATTTCTGCGTCTGAGGGGGGAGCCCTGAACGTCTCTTCCACGTATTAGCTTGCCGAAGCGCTAAAAGGACCAGCCCGAGATGAAGAGCGCGCATGGTTAAGGTTTCTCCAGTATTGCGGTGTTGGAACGTTTCTTTGAGCGGACGTAAAGGGGTCGGACAGTTTTCCAATATAGATCTCATCACAATTAGAACGCTCTGATTTGTAGATAACGCCATTTCTGTAGGAACTGCGACCGTGAGGCAATAATAGCAGGCCCAGACGCCGAAGACTAAAGCACTTCTGCGACGACTGAGGGGTTAGGGGGTGGTGGAACAGAGCATGAAGAAATGAACGAAGGCCCACGAAGCGAATGGAGTCCCCGGCGTGGCACACACCGTAGGGATGAATCTCGGAAAGATACTGACTTGTCCATAAGAGAGGAGGCGACTATGAAAGCTGTCGAGTGAGTGGAACTATGACAGATCGCCGAGAAATAATTCTGCGTACGTGAATATGGCGCGAACGAGACGGTCGACGAATTAAAGGAGTCGACTGCACGGAACGGTGGGCTTTGGACGGCGGCCAGGTATGTCTGCAGCTTTAACTGAACAGATTGAGAAGAAGCTGTAGGGCTGCTAGCGAGCGTCGCACCAGAGGAGACGGACAAGAAAGACGACATAGTCGCCTTCGAGGTCACCTAAAGACCTGTGGAGCAATTGTGCGGACAATTACGGGAAGTCGGTGGACTCACATTATTTTTCTCTTGACACCTGATTCGGCAGCTTGAAGACGTGCTGGGTGTAAAACGAGAGTACAAAATAGCGACGAAAACGACTACCATACATTAACGTCTGTCAATCAGAGATAGCCTGACCAATGCAATGGATCAAGAAGCGGAGGCAATTCTCAAAAACGCGCGCGCTTGCACTTATAACACTTTTCTCAAAGACGTCTTTAAACGTCGTGTTGCCTGCCAGTGTAGCCTGCAAACAGGCTCTCCGTATAGGCTATTCCGAGATTTGCTATTCCAAAGCAAATCTCGGAATAACCCGTACAGAGAGCCTGTTTGCAGGCTATGCCCAGTGAGGCCATACGATGGTTATCTTACCAAACGTAAAACTTACCTTTACTATCAATTACTTTGAAAGTTCCACGGAAGCCGCGGGAACGTTTTCGTGAAGGACCGGGTGCCTTTGATTCGAACTCCAGTGTAACAATATTACTCTGGGACGAGTAGCCACCAGGCTCTGGCCGTTTTGTAGATTTAATGGTACCAATCGATGAGCCACCGCCCCATCCATTGTGAATGTCAATCGTATCATCTCCCTCGAGGTATGCCTCAAGAAAATTAATCTGGAGTTTTTTGCTCTGCGGAGCAACAAATCGCCACTTGCACTTTTGCGAATACGGGAATCCTTCTCCGAAAAACTTCGGAGAGATAAACTCTGCTACAGTTTCATTGTTATCCAAGCTGTAGGTGTAGAGGCAACCTGGGAGAAACACAAAAACCAGCACATTATCTACCCATATCTCTGACAAGTATTCTAGGAAATATTGGGCATTAAATTTATCATTTTTAGCCGTCCGGCCAACCTTCAAATTGGATTCATATTCTAGATGAGGATGGTTTCAGGTAGACTGCCAGCTAACTTCATCCCCGTTGATGATATGAGAAAATATTGAAAAAGCGTGCAGAGGCCAGCACCTATATCCTCTCTCCACATACTCGTTCGTTCCCAGGCTCAATCTTCTTTTCTGGAACTATAGAGGGCCCTGAGAACGAGTCTGCCCTAGTTCACATACCAGTCCTAGCTCGAGAATCCCTGCCGAGGTTGTCGTATTTTACTGTGAGAATCCCGTCACAAAAACATCAGCCGAACCAGCTGTTTTAGTTAGAGTAGTTGCTAAGTTGTTATATTTATTTTCAATTAATAAATGGTGGTCACCCAACTTGTTTAGCTTCTTATTTATACCTTGTTGCTGCTACTGCTATTGTTGTTATTGCTGTTGTTGTTGTTGTTATAGCAACATGACATGGGCTGTCGACGACAATGAGTTATTACAAACTCTGCGAGCTTCCGTTGCATTTTGATTGGATGTTGTCGGTTGTAGGCCCAAATACCAGCTGCTGTCCGGGAAAGGAGCCCGCGCTCCTCCTCTAACTCTCTTCTCGGGAAGGAATAGACCATTTCCGAGTTTTCTTGTGCCTCTGTTTCAAAACGAGTCAAAGTGTGAAACCTTTCATATGAAAATGAGTTCTGCATGCGCGCAGTTTCATTTTCATACAAATCAAAGTCATTTTCATAAGAATGAAATCGCACTTAGACTCGCTTTGAAACAGAGGCACAAGGGAGCTCAGAAATGGTACATGGTTACGGTAGATCTAATCCGGAGGTCGTGGGTCGTGGGTCGTGGGTTCGATTCCCACCGAGGTCAGAAGATTTTTTCTTTACCTCGTGTGGTTCCCTGATTCCCTTTACTAGGGCTAACGCCCAATGGGTTATTCACGGGTTAAATTAGCACTAAAATTTACACTTCAGAGTTAATTCTCTGTTACTTCATTTGAGCTCAGAAATGGCCTATTTAGCCTAGAGCGGTCTCGAATTTGGGCAGGTTTGTTTGGAAACTCTACGAGAATTACAATGCCTCATTTATTGACGAGGATTGATAGATAGTGCGCGCTTTTGTGCTATATCAGTTTAAAAAGAAGCCCAAAGAAAATACGCGCTCTGATTTGTCTAAAATCGTGTTCCTGTTTAACAATTAGATTATGAGCACGAGATTTCTATTGAAACAATAGGGTGTTTCTGTCGAGGAACTATCGGCTGATAGTTGGCTCGCAAATATTTGCCCGAGAAAGGAAGTTTCGAGGGCAAATTTGCTAGTTCAAGAACATCAAATTTCCAAGGGGCAACTATCAGACCGATAGTTCCTCGACAGTCCCTCGTGTTGTCTTTATTGTTCAGCATTAAATTTTCTTCTGCGCAGCAGTTTAAAAATCATACTGAATTCTTTTGAACTCTTAGATGAAAACCGTGAAAGCCAAGTGTAAAATTCGAGAAAGAAAACAGACATAAACCCACTTAATTCAATTTCAATTGTTAAGTTTCTGTAAGCCCGCTTGTTTACAGAAAGATTTCCTCGGACGACCGCTATACATCTGGGTATTTTCCTCGGACGGAGACTATGGGCTGATAGTGTCTCCCTATCGCGTCACATGATCAATTTAAACCAATCAGAATCGGAGAAAATTTAGTGGTGAACTATAACGCGTGATAGTTGGCGAAGGCGCAGCTACGCATAGAAATCGAGAGCGAAAACTCTTACTGTTTTAGTATAAATCAATTGGTCATTCAAAACTTTATCTAACTCCTCTTCGCAGACACTTCGAAAACGCAGTGAAGTGGTCGCCATTTTGGTAATAGCCACCCGCTGCTGGATTACTCACTTTCTGCTTAAGCAATAGACAACATGTTTCTATGGTTTATAGGCTGATAAACCACGCGGGATGTTGGTAGCACACGAGAAGAATTTGTAAATCCCGAGCCGCAGGGAGTGATTTACGAATTCTTCGAGTATTCTACCAATATCCCAAGTGGTTTATCAGCCTATAAACCATAGAAACTTGTGGTCTATTGCTTTTATATAATAATTCAGAAGACGCGCGATTTTTCCATGAGTTTACTGGCACAATAAACCATAGCTGATTGACCAATCAGGATGCGCGCATTGATTTGGTTATTGTATAAAACAGAATAGATCATGAGTAGCGTAGCCAATCAGAGAACGACATCCTGTTAGAACGCTAGTAGATCTATACTACAACTCGTTAGAACACGGTACATGTTTTCTATTCCTTAACTATAGATTACAAAACTTACTCTTATAGTAACAGTAGGAGATATTGTGATTGTTAATTCCTCCTCCGTACGGATAACTTCCATTCTGTTTGTCTATGTTTGATTCATCTTCTGTGTCGTATCGTATATACTCCTCAGTTGAGATCGCGCCTTCCACCCGCTGGCACTCGGATGAGTTATATGCCTTGAGATAAAAAGGACTTATTAGGGGGAGGGACATAGGGGTAAATTTGTTTCCGTCCGTTCTACAACAATAGTAGATCTTGGTGTCCCCATCGTATACACCATCAGGAAGTGTTCCTCCTTTGTCGTTAATGTTCTTATCTGCTTCATCGTCCCAGTGTATGTAACCTTCTTTGAGTCCTTTGGGGCAATTACCTTTCTTGTAGATACAATATTGACCTGAATTAAATAACCAAACACGTCAAGTTAAACTTGTAATACTTAGTGAGATGTTTTTATTTATTGCAAGAAGCGGATAGTTCTTGTTTAATTGTCACTGAAGCCCACCACGCTATGTTCAGCAGACATTGCTTGGAAACAGGATATGTCTGTCAACTTTCGGAATTCTCGCTCTATTTTGTTCTTGCTCAAAAGCTATAGTAGAATGTGTTCAATGTGTGATGCGATGCAATGCATTGATACTAGCGTACTAATGACTTTGAAAGTCTTATTATACTTAAAACAAGATCAGTATTATCAATCTCTTTCAAACAATTTTGTCAGCATCTGTGTCGTATGTTTAAGAACTATCCAAGGCATGACATGACATGATGTCTATTTGAAAACGACATCGTCCCCCATGGAACGTTTGAAATGTTCCCGGCCCAAAGAATAGAGCCTCGTCTTTCCCAGTGCTTTGCAACCTTCGAACCAATTTTCCTACCTTCCCCAGCAAAATGACATACTGACTTTATCCAGTGAACAACAAATTATGGACTCGAGTGTATCCGATACCAAGCTGCAAAGTGTACAACTCGCTCCCAGACAGCATTAGAACAAAAACATCGCTAAAAGAGTTTAAGATGGCCAGCAAGAAAGTGACATTTTAGTATCTTGACGTTCTAATTATGTCTTGTAATACTTTAATTGATTTATGTTTTTTTCTTTCTCGAAGATATTACCTCAATGAAGCTACTCTGATACTTTGAGTTCAAAAAAGTGTATGTATGTAGTATGTACGTACTTCCTTTTTTCACGGTGACAACGATTTACGTTAGTTACCGTGGTTACATAGTTACTAACCTGATGGCCACCCGACAGACGATTCTTTGATGTCCGTCATCTTAATGCAGAAAGTTCTATTAATATCTGCGCCTACAATCGCGTCCAAATGAAAACTTGGAGATTTGATATTTTTTGTATTTTTATCCTCGGTGTCCTCATATCTCCACCCTGTGAACCATTTAAAGTTTGCTGACAAAGGACAACCAACGTTTGCTTTGGGTAAACCGTACTTTCCCGCTGGCCATGTTAGCGTGGTCACAGCTAAGTAAATGAAAGGAAACACACTTATTAGTAAAATGTATCTTGAATAGACTTTCTCACGGTTTCTAACGCCATCTTACTGTGGGAGCAAGCGCAATAAAAATTGCAATAAATGGATGGAAAAGTGGAGGAAAAGATACCCTGCAGAAGGCTTTTCGGTCAAATTCAGTTTGATAAATTTGCTATGAGGCGAGGAATTGCACTTTTAATTTTCCATACAGACTTTCCCCGCGAATTGTGACTCGCATGTATGGAAAAATGAAAACCTTAATTGCGACTTTTCTAGTCTGGCTATTGCCCTCAAATGTGATCAGGGCCGAGTTGTTCAAAGCCCGATTAAGCTAACGCAGGGTTAGCGAGAATTTTGATTTCAGTTTTGTAACTTTTTGGTGGAGTGTTCTGTTTCTATTGTTTGCCCTTCAGTTTTGAGCTGTAGTAATCTCAAACTACACCAAACGTTAGAGTTGAAAAATATTTTTAAATAAGAAAAAAACGCTTCAGTTAACATCTAACCCTTGGTTAACGTTAACCGGCTTTCGAACAACCCGGCCCAGTAAATTATCTTACTTAGTATCTTTAGTTTTTAACTAACTCGAATTTCCATGAGTTATTAGACATTAGATTCGCCTTTTCCCAATACAATTACTATAATTTTTGCTGTTTGCCCCTCAAATGAAATGACGTCAGAAAACGTGAAAAGGTGAATTGATATCCCTTGCAAGGCGAGACCGTTGAGATCTGCGTCCTGTGGATGAGATGCGTGTGCAGGATTTTCAGGGGGTTTTGGGTGTAAACGTAGAAAAGATCTAATTGTGTAAAATGCACCATAGTCAAACAAGCTCAGTTCCAACAACAGAAGCCTGTTCAAACCTGTCTTCACCTGTGCGAGTCAAACTAACTCTCTTTCGTAACTTTGACCCAGTTATCTGACGGGGGTCAAAGAAAAGATTGAAGTCACAGAGACACTAGTCGAGGGATCACGTGACATTGACAAACTGGTCACCAGTCTTCGGAATTGGACAATGATTAACATTCCTGAGGGTCGCGTGTTGCTTGTATGTACAGCTACTTTTCCAAGAGAAAATCAGGCACGATTTAGCAAACATGTTACTCACATATATATTGGATAGCGTTTTAAAACATATGAAATCACCTTTAGCCTGAACGTTGAGGTTACCGCAATATGATAGGTTGTTTGAAAAATGGCGGAAGAGTAATGGTTATTCCTAAAGGAGAACAGCATTCTGGAAACGAAGTTGTAGTGAATCGGGAATTACAAACTGACAAATTGATTTTGCTGCTATAAACGGAAAAAATCAGATGCCTTGCCGGTCCATTTTGTAAGAGCGGTGTTTTCCTTTTCTTTTATTGCCAGAGACCAATATTCCCTGTAAACGTCAGTAAACGCGCATAGTGCCTTGCTAAAACCCCTGCAAACTGCTTATATATATACTTTTATTTCTTAACTTCAGGTGAGTTCCACACTGATAAATCCAGAATAGTGCTTAACAATAATGGAGCGGTAATAACAATATTTTTCTACTCAATATAGTTTCATATGGACTTTAATACAGATCTGTTTCGTAGACCAACAAGTGGATCCGAATTAATTTTGACTGCAAATTAAGGATATTATAAGCGAAATATTGAACGAAGCCTTGGCGTCCTCTGATGACATCAGTAACACGTCACAATTTACATAACAAATGACAGCATTCGCATTGCAAACAACTTGCTTAATTTATTCGTTTTCAACACTGGCACATGTGCGACAAATGTATAGGTAACATTTATCAGTTGGTTTCAGGTGTAAATGTTTAACTGTTATTTCAATTAAGAATGTTGCATGAAGGTAGCTTTATAAAGACGTTCAAGGTAGCTTTATAAAGACGTTCATTCAAGACGTGGAGTTGATCAACCAAATACAAGGACAAAACTACAGACTATTATCATAGTCTCGTGGACACACATAACTATCATGTAAAGTTTCTGGCATACTTTGAGATAGTTTCAGAGCAAAATGTACAGAGGACATCAAATACTACTGCACAGTTTCTGTCTTTCTTCTCACTGCCGGAAATATGGAGCAAAACCCTCCATAAGGTTCCTCGTGTTTTCCAAAATATGGCGTGACTGTGTCTTAAACGTGACATAAAGCAAGCGTGCAAGCAGACATATTTTTTTAAAAACATCATAAAGCGTGTTTGGCACAACTAGACGAATGGAACAGAGAAACTTGTTTTCAAAAAGCTGTCCCAGTCTTAATACACTCTGTGTCAATGACTACTGACGGCATCAATATCCCTAACACAGAACTTTGTTGCCACAATAATCCAACATGTTGCTGTGATCCAAAAGCGAAGCTTGCGAAGTAACGTCTCATATTAAAACGGGAATACCGGACAAAAAGAAACTCACTACTGAAAAACTGAATCTTCATTGTTATAGTTCCTTTCATGATCAGTCAAACACAGCAACAGCTCCACGAATGTATTTATCTCTCCTCGTGATGTTTGTGATATTCGGCCTTACACAGCTGCCATTACCAACGGCAGTTTGCCACGAGTGTTTAGTCCAAAACTGATACCGTACTTACTACCTAACAGTCACATCACAGCGTGGCCGAATAAAACATGATAAATGCATGTAGCTACTAATCATCTCCTTCGATGTTAATGAAGGGCTTTTGCTAGCTTTCGAAACGCCACCAAATGCAATCCGACTAGCTGCAGTATAGACTCGATGAAATGCGTCGAATTACGTCCGCCAAGACCAGTGTAATAAATAAACTGTTCTTTGTTTCACTTACCTTCAATGGATCTCCAGGCCAGCCACGGAGAAGCAATGAAATAAGCTATGTAAAGACTTATATGCGGCATTTTGAGTATTCAGATTGAAACAAGCGAAGCGTGTACCTTGTCTTGCTATATCATTAAAATACAACTGCGGTAACATAAATGAGCTCGGTTGCCCTCGACCAAGCCTCGCGCTACTCATAATACATACGTCAAAAGCGGAAAAAAGAAAAAAACGCGTCTTAACGCCTTGTTCAATGGGTGGCCTGAATGGTGTGCAATTTTCCCTTCATTTCTCAGTTTTTCATTTTTCTTTGGGAGATACGCAAAAAAATTTTCATAAGCAAAGTGTATGAAGTTAGGGAAATAGAAGTCTCAGACAGTCATTGAAGGAATTTCTGAATTCTTTTACGTTTATTTATTACAACCCGCAGCCCAGTGTAGGTATATTTATTGTAACCCATTGCCAGTATCTTTGCTGGCTTTTACTACTACCTGTTCCTGTCAGTAGCTGTAACCTGGTGACCCTTGCTGACTTGTAAACACGACAAAGAAAAAAAGAGGAAATGTGTGTGTGTTAGGATAACCAATGAGCCCTTCCTTAGGTCTATTAGATATTGGCCATTCCGAAATTGAGCAGGGGACTGGGGCGAGTTTCAAATTTTAACCAATCGATAAACTGACCACATGAAAGATCATGTTGAGATTGGTCATTTGACCAAGTATGATGGTTTTAGGGTGAGCAGAGACCAAGTTATGGACTTTGAAAGATGGTTTAAAATCCATACAAATGATCTCTAATTTCGAGACAGCGTCCCCCAAAACCATATAAACTCTTAAAATTTCTTATCAATTTTGTGACAACCGTAAAATCCTGTTTGAATGAAGCTGAGATGAAAATTGCTATGTTTGCCCATTTTAAACAGTATCACTGAAATCATAAAAATTTTAAGAGTTTGTATGATTTGGGGGGACGCTGTCTCAAAATTAGAGACGTTTGTATGGATTTTGAACCATATACTTGGTCTCTGTTCGCCCTAAAAGCATCATACTTGGTCAAATGACCAATGTTTAGATGGTCTTTCATGAGGTGGTGTCAGTTTATCGATTGGTTAAAATTTGAAACTCACCCCAGTCCCCTGCTCAATTTCGGAATGGCCAATAGAATTAGAAGCTTTCGAAAAATTATAACTCGATCCAGGCCTGCGCGATGTAATCACTCCCTGCCTTACGCCTTTACGCAAGTCGCAAGCACCAGATTTCTTTTTATAGACAAATTTGCTGTTATCTAAAACGTTATCACAGCAAGTGCTCAAATTCAAAACGATCCAATCTGTTTAGCAAGTGCTGTTTTCTTTTCAAAACTTCGGTCGAAAAGGCTCACAACATCCGGGATCTTGGAAATTTTGCACTGTTTGCCCGAAAAGCACGAAAAGTCGTCAGAAAACAAGTTGAGCTCAAAATGAAAGAGTCTAGAAAAGTTTTAACTTAAACTACAGCTCAAAATAGTACTTCTAGGAAAGAGTGCAAAAATTATCAACTGACTTACTGCTGGAGCCGTCGTCACTTCTATGAAACGTGATTTCTTCTAAAGCGGCGAGAAAGTTGAAGGAAAAGTTTCCAGAAAACTGTTAAAATGGCAGCTTTGGGAACAGATGATGAAACGTAGAGACTCACTTGCCTCCCTGTTCAGTGGTCATGGTTCATACAACCTCTTTGACGAGGATAAAGAACTTTTAGCTCACAGCGACGATGAAGAAAACAGAGTTATTCCGCCGAGAGATGTGACTCGTCCATTATTTGTTGTGGGTAAAGGTGCTTCTTCAAGTAGCTTGAGCACTTTATCAGGCGATGAATTAAGAGTGAGATCAGAGACTGGAGACCCGAGAAACAGCTTGGTTGTTAAAAGGGAAGGTAGCAGAGAAAGACTTCATTCAATATCGCTGAGCGATCTTTTTTTACGAGCTGGAAAACCAAAGGTTCAAAGAACCCGAGCTGAGCTGGTCGAAACGAAACAAGAAAGGAAATTATATGACAAAGTACCCCAGGTAAGCATAATTTATATATGTTTTATTTTAACAACAATTTATCTTCCAGTAGCTTTTGGTAGTGTTTTGCTGCGCTTGTACAAGTTGGGTTCTTTTTTTTGACACAGTCGGGAACTCTTTTCAGAGTTAATTTCTTGTAAATCTAAGTTTAGCTGTATGTGTTATCTCATTTTTAAATATGTTACCCATTGCTTTTTCTGTAAACAGTCTAAAATAGTTAAAAGCTTTAAGCTTAAGGTCATTTCTTGTTTAGGATTTTTAATTTATACCATTGACATTTGACATTTTTCAATCGGTTTTACATCAGGATGGTTTCCGTAGGTAAAAAGGAAATTGTGGCATCGACAGGTGAACAACAATTCAATCATCCGGTTAATATTTCTTTGTGCATCAGGCATACAAGCTAATGAGGTTTTTTGTTTTCATTAAAATGAAAACTTTTCATTATTGAAAGTGTCGAAAATATATCAATTAATGGCTCATTAAGGTTACCTCGCCCCAGATTCAATCCGCCAGTCGCGGCCGCGAGAGAACTACTAGAGATCCGTTGTAGTGAAGGCTTCCGTTCTTGTTCAAGCTGCCATGTTGACGTTGATTATAAACTTTTTCGTGTCCTAATGATATATCTAAGGATTGGCAACCAGATTGTGGACTTGAGATAGAAAATGGTGCTTTTCGAGGACCATTTTTGGGTGTGTTTGTCGTTTAAAACCTTTGGTTTGAAGCGCATCAATTCACGTAGCTCCTTGACATCCGGAGTTGTATGCTACAGTCATTTCATTCTTGTTTTACGGCCTTTTAGGGGGAGAAAAATGCCGGATTTGACGTGCTTTATCATAACATGAAATATGGCAACAACGCGAGCTGCAAGCTTGTCGAATTTGTACGCGAAAGGTGAGGAAATATTTGGCTAAACTTTCGCTCACGAACGATCGATAGTTCGTGATTACAGATCATATAATTGTTGTACCCTTCCTTCGATTTCAGATCTGCTGTGGAAGAAGTGTACGCGAAATCACTCCTCAAACTAGGGAAATCTGCAACTTCTGTGGCACAGCTTGGGTAAGGAAATGGAGTTTGTCCTTGTTAATTATGTGTGTAGTGTGTAAAAGTTTCTGTGGTGTTAAATTATGACGCTGCAAGCCTTGGAAGCTTTGAATTCCTTGCGATATTCCTTACTTACGAACTGTAAGGCAGCTGGAAGTTCTCCGTTGTTGAGAAGTTTCTGAAGGGAATGTCATTTTTAAGTTTAAATTTTTTACTCACTTGCAAGATTGTATCATTATTGAAACCAGAAATAAATTAAATTTGAATGTTTGTCAAGTTATAACCACAGCGAAACACAATGCGACATGAGAAATTATTCTTCTCGATCATTAATTTTGTGCGAATGTGGGTTTTATCTGTGTACTTAGATCACTTTCTGCAGATTTTAAGCCAAATTCAACCAATTTAGAAGCGGTTCATTTTCTGGGATAATTTTGTACAATATCATATTCTTTGTGGTATTGTCGCGATTAACTTTGCTTTGGCAAGTTTTAGCTCTGGTATGAAGCTTCCGAAACTGTTTTGATTGAGTCGCGATGTTTTGCCTTTTCTTGGTTCAAATCAGCCAGTTTAATTTCAAAACTCATCGAAGAATTTGATGTTAATAAATACGATCTTATCCATTGCTGTATTTTATATTTTAACTGTCGTTAGGAATTCTGTTATTTTACTAATTTCACTGCGATGTCAATTATTTAAAGCTTTAACTCACTTACATAACACTGTACAAAACAGCAAAATAAGTAACTCATAGATTTATGGATTTATACAACTTGGACGGACCATGGCCTGGTTTATTGTTAGCTTCATGAAATTGCCAATTAGTCCTAGATCTCCAGTTTCTAGGAGTTCTCTAATTTATAGCCCTGTAATACAATGCCATATCTGCAAAATTACAGGAAGTAATAGATAAACAAATGATCTTGTCACTGATATGTAGAGGTAAATTAATTTTTGAGCCTCGTGGATTATGTGGCTTCTAATACCACAAAGTTTAAAGATGATTTCCAGTCTGTACTCTGCATTCTCAGGAGTTTGTATTACTTTACAGCTTTTATTTTGATTCATGCTAGATGTCACATAATGTTACATTTACAGCTACTTACATGAAGTAAATTCAACATTTCATTTCCTCCCCACTATTGTGGAGGTGAAGCATTAGGTTTTGTCCTTTCTGATATCACTTGATGTAACAACTTTTTCGCTCTAAAAATCAACAAAACAGTTAGGAAGAGAATTAGAAAAACCTCAAATTTAAGGTGAGCAGTTTGTAACAAACCACATTGATTTGCAGTCCATCAGTTGAGACTTGCAAACATTGGAGTTCTGAAACTGCGCAGTTTTGACTTCAAATCATCTTTTACTTTTTCTGGTTCAGATGCTAGTCTGTTTGCTAAAGGGTGTTAAGTCAGTAATTTGAACCCCAGACCCTGATTCCTGTGGTCTAAGGTCAACTTGTTTATTTCAAATGAATGTTGTGCCACGTAGCACTATGAACACAAATGAAGTAATGTAAATTTTAGTGCTAATTTAACCCATGAATAACCCACTGGGCGTTAGCCCTAGTAAAGGGAATCAGGGAACCACACAAGGTAAAGAAAAAATCTTTTGACCTCGGTGGGAATCGAACCCACGACCTCCGGAATAGATCTACCGGTACTCTGCCGACTGAGCTACGAGGTCGGACAGAGAAAGTCGGGGTCGATTTAGATGGTGAATTGCGGCGAAGAGAAAGTAAGGGTACATATGAAAGTCGGACAGAGAAAGTCGGGGTCGAAAACTCCATTGGTAGAAAAATTGGTATTTTATGGCTTAAAACCACAGCCAATGCTGTAACCTTTCACAAAGAAAATTAGTACTAGGTCAACACACGCACAAAACCAGATGGTCATGAAAAGCGTTAAATCAGAAGCTGGTAGACATTCTCTCTAGTACAGAGGACCTCATATATGGAACTTTATAAATACTTAAGTTAAGCTTTCTAGAGTCAGCTTAATTTCTTTGAAAAATTCATATCCATAATTTTTCCTTTGGAAAGGAAGCTATTATGATAAAGAGTAAGGACTGTGATTTTGTTTATTATTAGATACTTACTATGAGTATTATATTGAACCAAAGTTTCTAGGTCAGTGTGTTGTTTTATTAGCTAATGTACTTTATTTTATTGATATGATACTTATTTTATTTTCAATTTAATCAATGCATATTCCAATACCTTAGGGTAACTATTTCATAAATTGCAATATTTATTATATTACATTTTAGTAGTTAATTGTAAGTCCACATCAGCCTCATTGGCTGTCAAACATTTAGTGATGATGACGATTAATGCTGCAACAATGTACCGTCACAATATTTTTTGTCACAATACAAATATCGATATTACATAATTTACATAAGTAAAAGAAATGAGAATTAATTTCAAACAAAACTTTTTGAAAAGTGACAGGCCTTTTGTAATAATAACAAAAACCAAAATTAGCAGACTTGAAATTTTTTTCTTCATCATATTCACTTTACAGCTCATTTGAGCCGCTTTGGGGTGTGTTAAGGGTTGCAACTGAGAAGCTTGCAAGTGCCCATATGCAAGTTGTGGGGAAATTTCAAGATCTTATCAAGGAACTGAAGGAATATGGTGATAAACAGAAAGAAAGACACAAACAGGTACATTGTTTAAAATGTCTCCTTGTGTGACCTTACACTGCAACTACTTACTTGATTTCTGTGCCTCAAGTGAGTACAAAGGATGGTGACTTTTTTACGGAAACATTCAACAATATTCATACATCCAGATGAGTGAAAATGAGTGAAAATAAAGCAGTATACCTTCTAAATGTGACAGGGGGTATAATGTGTTTGTTTTAAAATGGTCAGTAAAAATAAAATAATTTTAAATGCTAAAACTACTAAAATTTTCAAAGGACAAAAAATATCTTGGAATTATGTAAACCAATGATAAGTGGGCAGTTGGTTGTCATGTTGGCCAAGAGCCTGAATCAGTAAGACCAGGCTTAGAAATTTAACATTTCCTGGGAAGAATGTTGTTGCATAATACTCTTACAGCTAGGTGGTGTCTATAGGTTAAGGCTCCCACCCCTACATGTATTTCTTACATGTGAACTGATCTAGTCACTGTAATTGTGTTTGCCCAGCTCATGACTGGTGTGCTCAGAGTTGCCATCCATGGGGACAGTATTCTATATTGGGGAACAATGACTACTGTTGATGCCTGCTGAATATGTCTCCAAGCTTTAGCTTATTTATACATGTAAGTCAGTTGGTTAACATTGTTTCTGTCTATTGTTATAGGCTAAGGAAGAGTTTGGCAGCACAGCTGATATTGTACAGACCATACAAACAATGACAGCGAACCTCGTCAAGGTATTGTTAATTGTTTATTTATTATTATTTTCTTTTTGCTTTAAGTTTATTTACTACCCTATTAAATCACAAATGCATCATTTACGTAACTTACAGTACAATACGGCTAATCACACTATTTACAGTACAACAACAGCTGCTAACACCACTTACAATACAATACATATATCTTATTAACCAAGTGGGCCGCACTTTTGAAAAACCTTCAAAGCTTCTTCATAATAAATCTTTTATTAACCAAGCTTGCTAGGGCCGTACTGGGAGAATATCGGCCCGACGTCTTGACAGTACGGACCGAGCGTAGCGAGCAATAGAGCATTTTGATTGGTTGATTTTAGTTATTGGCCCTCTGACTGCCTGAGTCCTGTAATAAAATTCAATACTTACACCACTACTATTACATTGTAGATACTTCTATTGCTACTGTTACTACTGAGTACCACTGCTACTACTTTTACAGTATTATAATACACTAGTTAATTATTTATATTAATGGCATGTCAATAGCACAATACAATCATTTTTATAACTACCCTGTATTTTGCCTGCCCAGTTAAAGTCTGTATCCCTGGCGTACTTATTTGTCTACATAGAGGCACCACTTAGGACAAGATTATATCTGATCTTGCATAAAGATCTTGCACACCAGATATTTAAATTATAACATGTTGTTATTGTCCTGAGGAGATTTTAAGATTTGCTGTTTAACCACCAAGTGTGTTATTTGTTGTACTTGCACAACACTTCAGTACATGAAAGTATACTCAGACATGGTACACGCTTCCATACCAAGTCAGGTGTGCCCTGAAAAGTATAACTAAGCATTCTGTTTTTTCTTCGTTTGAAGTCAAAGGAGACTTACTATGCAAGATGTCAAGAACTTGATAAATCCAAGAAGGATGGATCTAGTCCCAAGGAGATTGAAAAGGTGAGTCCCAGCGATACTATTTTATTAATGATCTGCTGGCAGGGTGGCTGAGTGGTTTAGGTTAGATAGATGATCTTTATTTCGACAAGATTAATTCATCAGCTATAAAAATACACATCATATACACACTAAAATATTAAGAATTCAAACTATAAACTAGGGTGCTGGTGTTGTAATCTGGAAGTCCCAGGTTCAAGGCCTACACCATGCTGCTAGCAGGGTTTCTTTCTTGGTAGTCCCAAGTTCAAATTCTTGATCATGCTTTTGTAAATAGCCAACTGGTCTTCCTCCTGCAAGTTGGGATTTTTAACTACTGGTATATATTGTTTATTTGAAATATTTGTTTCCTTTGTTTTAGTGACATGCCTGTGAACTAGCTAAGCTTAGTGTTTATAGATTTAAGTGCATGACCACTACAAATAAGATTTACATTTAATTTACATCCTATCAAGTTTATAAAGGGTACACTACGCAATGTATAATAGTAGCTGAACTTGCTTAAGTTCGAGTCAGTGTTTTTGGCCCTGTCTCTCTGTCTATTCTTTTAAAACATGTATGTCTTGTAACTTTTTTCTGCAAGAGTCAGTCTTCATTACGTTTGCTTTTCTGAGTGAAACCCTAGTATGGCATCAGTTCTTTCACTTGGTGCTGTTTTATCGTCGTTAATTTACACAAAGTCATTCAGGATTTTGTCTGTTTTGAAAATATATCAAGCACTCGAGAGAGTGTTTCATCGGCGTATCCAAACACTGAGAAGAGAGTTGAAAATACAACAGCCAGCGGAATATTTTTGACGAAATTCGGTGTTTGGATACACAATGAAACACTGTCCCGAGTGTTTGATAGATCTTCTCAATCAAAACAAAAAGTAAGGAGTAAACGGAGAAGTAAAATCATCAAAATCTATGCTAATTAAGACGGGGTATCCAAACCTCCTTCACAGTTGTGTTTTCCTTTGTTCTAACTTTATGAATTATTAATGAGTTTGAGAAAGTTGGTATCCAGGGAAGTGTCATAGATGTAGGGATTTTGAATAAGTACACACAGATGTCATATGAACACCTGCAAACATTCACAATTTACAGACTACTGCCCATGGTAACGGATTACATTTTGTTCTTTCAATCCCTGTTTGCCTTCTATGTCTCATTCTCTGATAGAAAACCTTTATTGATAGCCTTGACCATTAATAACTGTTTTTATTTTCATGAACTAAGTTTCTTACTATGATTCATGATTATTATAATATTATTATTCATATGTAGGATTTACATTATTTATGTTGTTATGATTTTATTATACAAGTTTTGATTTAGCTGTTGTTGCTATCTTCTTTTTGTTTTATATACAGGCTGAAACTAAAATGAAGAAAGCAGGTATTTGAAAGAATATGACTTTTAATTCATTTTGAAATTGCCAAGTCTTTGTTGACAAATTACTTTCTAAGGGTTGTTTATTTTTTCACTTTTCATTTGTACAGCTGAAGAATATAAACTGCTGGTTGAAAAGAGAGAAATTATCAGAAATGACTTTCATGATAAGATGGTGGATGCATCCAAGGTTTGTTACCATTAATAATTATTTTACTTTTATTTATAATTTATTGGTACATAAAAAACATATTCCAAGTTGTTGAGTTTTTTTTTTATTTTGTCAACCTGTTAGCATTCGTTGTCAAAAAGTTGTTCCTGATTAAATGCATTTTGCAGAAATTCCAGAAGATTGATGAAGAACATTTGAAAGTAATAGTTAGTTACCTTGAACAATACATTGAATCTCAGAAGACAGGCCAAGTTCTTATTGAGCAGGTATGTTGAAGTGATTAAAATTTTATTTTGTCACTCGTCTGTTCAGGCATTTTAAGTGGTGAAATGGCAGTAAAAAACATCAAATGGGGACACTTACAACATAAAATAAAATATAAAAATCTGGACATTCTTATAGAAAATAGCCCAAAGAAATCACATTGACTGATTGGTTTAAAATTGTGTTTTTATAATTCAATAGAAACACAGAACTAGCATAAACTGTTGGCATAATGATCGCATGAACAAAGAGAATTTAAATTTTGATGATCAAAGCAAACAAGTTGTTTTCTTTTTTCATTGTGGAATTTTCCAAGGGAAATTGAAAAGTTAACTTGTTTTCCAGGTTTCTGTTGAGTTATTGCCAACAAGCCAGCCGAGGGTCTTCACTCGGTTGGTGAGGCTGCAGAGAATAGTGTTGTGTGAAGAATGGCATATGCGAAAAAATTCTCGATCGGCCTTTAAAAGTGTAAGTGTAAGGTGTAACAATGGCTCAGTGTAAGCCAATTACACGGCCGGAACTATTGAAGCCTTTGTAGTTTTTAGCCAATCAGGAGACGCGTTACATCTAGACTTGTCTTGTGGAAGGTGTGTGCATTCTTTGCTGTTGTGTTTATCCAACTGTGAACAATTTCACAGTCTCAGAACATATCAAACTGGCGTGTTTCCTCTCTCACTTTATCCAACTGAAAGTTCAATCGGGCAGCGTGCCCTTTACAAAACTGTTCTTCTTATTCGAATATTGAGGAAAACTGTTAGACAAGAGCAAATCCAAGAAACAAAATCAACACGAAACCAAACCAGCGTGTTCACCACAGAATTGAACGAGCGTGTTCATGAATCAAAACAGTGTATTCCTTCTCTGTTTACCTATATCAAACTGAAAGTTCCATTGGACAGCATTTTTTGAAAGTGTGAACAGCAGTCGAACCACTAGAGCAATTCCAGTGTTCAAATCTAGCATATCAAACTGAACGTTTAGTCAGCAGCGTTTCCGAACAGAACAGAATGAGTGTGTTTACAGTCAAACCACTGGAGCAAATCCAGTGTTCAAAACACAAATCGGATCTGTTTGCGACAGCATTAAACAAGCGTGTTCACTTTGCCCATCATATTGAACTGAAAGTTCGATCGAGAAGTGATACATTGGAAAACTCTTGATATTCAGGGAAACTGACGGACAATACTCCTCAAATCCTCAATATCTAGCTGGATTGCGTGACGAGCGAAAGCAACCTTGCCCCCAAAGGGTGTCATGCTACTAGCCGGTAAAAGCGTTACGATTTTCTCTCAGTAATGTTTGCAACAGAAGAGAAGCAAACATCTGTCATGCTGTATTAAAAACCCCTTATTATACCACAAATTATTCGCTCGTTGGCACTCTATCAATAGGTATACCCAGTAGAAATTATGAAAGCTTGAAAAAGCTGTGGAAACATTTATCTGTCAGCTTATGTTTCCCGAGTATTTCTCATATATTCTCCTAAACATCCACTTCGGATTCTATCAAGGTGTCTTACTACAGTTTTGATGGAGTATAAGAGCACAACTTTTAACTCTTTTGAAAAATGTTGCAAGCTGTTTTCCCTTAACTATTTACTGTTTGCTCAGGTCTTTTACCATTCTATGTGAAATTTGAACAATGAAATGTCAACAAAGTGAGCTACCAAGTACCCAATGAGAGACTGGGCACCAGTAGGTTAGGTCACATTTGTCTCAAAATCTACCTGTATGACTTCACCTCAGAATTTCACGAATAAGAAATTAGGTCTGATTTAACTTTCATGCAAAGAAAAATGAAAAATCTGTGAGAGATTTGTTGCAAACTAAGAGAACGTGAAATCAAAAATAGCTCAAAATTGGCCGTACCGATTTTTTTTAAATTTTGGCTCTAAACGTGATTCACCCCAACAAATCAACTGTGAAAATTTCATCATAGGTTGTATGACTTGTACAACCCGTACAGGTCGTGAAACAATGGTTTAGAGGTCGTAAAAGTCGTACGGGTCGTGGACTTGTATATACACTCTGAATCTCTCACAGTTCACCAACTGTACGACTTGAAAAGCATTGTATCACAGCCCATATGAGTCATACAGATCGTATACACTCTAAGTCTCTAATGATATGCAGTTCACCAACCTGTATGAGTTCCACGAGTCGTGCAAGAAGGAAGATGCCATTATACAGGTGGAATCAGTTCGTGTTTATTGGACAGCCCTCCCCGAGTCAACTATCATGCATAGAAATCAAGAGCAAATAATGTATTAATATTGTTAAGCTATAAATCTACCGGTCAATCAAAACTTTATTTAACCCATTGACTCCTGTGCCAGCCATAACTGACTGTGACGAGCTTTGGCCTTTCTTCCACCTCTGACGTCATCAATTTTGATCAAAATTAGCATCATCTATACTCAACTTCTTTTGATCAAA
>CM042757.1:2154899-2168904 GCA_022496165.2 Catalaphyllia jardinei
CTCAACTTCTTTTGATCAAAATTAGCATCATCTATACTCAACTTCTTAAAATCAGATAAAATATCAGATAAAATAAACACATAACCTTGCTTTCCGATGTGAATGTTCATGTCCGTTTTAAGGCACAGCAGCGAGCTGAGTAAAGCTAACCACAGTTCACAGCCAACAGTATTGGAGCTCAAATGTGTCTCCAACACTATATCAAACTGATTTGAGAATCACCAACCACGGAAGACAAAAATCTCCCCGGTCATTTGCACTTCTTTCATTCAAAACTCGAATTAAATGGCCTCTACCGGTAGGTTGACCGCGACCACAAGTTTTCCTAGCATAATTTTTGAACTCCTGCAATTTTCAAGGCAACATCCAAGCTTTTCGGCTCACAGGGCTGCTTCGATGACAAAAACTGACTTGTTTTTCCAGCATTTTCTTCAAGATTTGTAGATTTCGCAGTTCAACTCTACTTTAGCTGTAAGTTTTCATTTTCTATTTTGCTCCTTTCAAAAGTTATGACAACAGTCGAACCTCCCGTAAGCGGACACCCCTGGGACCAAGGGTAAGTGTCTACCTACGGGAGGGTGAGAAAAAAAGTTGCCCTATAGGGCATATCATGTACCAGAACAAGTACAGTATTTTAAAACTTTAAGACCACTTGTAACTGTATTATCCATCAAAGGGTTGTTGGATGTTGCTTTTCTATTATACTGTATATACGTACTGTAAATTGAACACCAATTTAAACACTGGGTCAAGAATAAAATACTTGCTGCTTAAACATTATATATATATACAGTACTTGATGAAGGTGAACAGAACAGAGGAACAGAACAGAAGAGGTACATGCAGCATTATTTTTATGCACATTAGATGATTGTCATTTTTAAAGTGTCCTCATGTTGGTAAAAAGTAACTATCAATGCGTGTCTGCTTTTGCAGTTCCCTGATGTTAAGGTCTCTTAAGGTATGCGACACTTTAAGCAGAGTAATTGAAAGTTTCTCGTTACCATGGTAGTTGACAAACTTTGAAAGCTCCTTGGTCATTTGAAGGTTATGTGTTACAGATGTAACAGTGGGCTCTTTGAGAAGGCTCTCAACACCTTTATCGTTGTAGCAGATTTCCTGGTCAACATTTCTGGAACTCTCACTTGATGGCTCATCAGTATTGCTGATTGTGTCCTCGAGGATATCATTCCTGACATATTCTCTCCAAGATGGCTTGTCAGTGTCGATAGGCTCTGTACAGCCAGGTAGCTCTTCATCTGCATTGACAAATTCTTTGGCAGCTGTTGATTCTTCGCTGAGTTTTTTGCACAACTCCTCTGAGCTCAGCATGTCCTCTCCTTCAAACGGATTGTCATCATTATTGTCTTCTATGACATTAGCATCTGGGACTAATCCGACCTTGTTAAAGCATTTTGCAATGGTGTCTTGACTGATTTCATCCCAGGAGTATGTAGCGGTCCTCATGCTTCATTCGTCGGTTCAGCCTCAATAGAATCTCTTCAAAGATTTCTGATGTCATCCACGCCTTGGTACTGGAAAGATACTGTCCTTTAACGACTTGAAGCATCGTGGGTTGTGACTCTTTCCAACAACAATAGGAGCCGCTTTCTCGCCTGAAGCACTTATGAAAAAGGCCCAGGTTGCCCTTTCTTTTGAGTTTTTGCCACCATGACAGCGTTTTCCGCACTCAGAGAGACTTTTATCAGGTTGGGCTCTCCAAAACTGGCCAGTCTTGTCCATGTTCCATACATTTCTTGGCTCATACCCTCTCATTAGTTCACGTGAACGTTCATCCCAACTGGCCAGAGTTTCTTGACTGACGTCACCTTCTTCTCCAGCCACCTTCATTTCACTGATGTTATACCTTTTTTCCACTTGCTCAGCCAGTCGTTGGAAGCAGTAAAGCCCATTGAATTCTCCCCAAGCCTTTCGGAAATAATAAGAGCTTCCTCCTGAAGCATTAGCCCGCTAACTGGAACATCAGACTGTCGGCAAAGCACATGCCATTTCCAAAGATATTCGTTAATTCTGAGAAATTTCTGCAGGTTTTTCTTCTTTTTTTCACTGCAACTTTTGTTAATTTCCCACTCTTTCAATATCGTATCCTTTGACTTCAATATTTCTGACACTTGAGATCTACCACAACCAAACCTTTCTGCTAACTTTTGTACTCTAAACGAGGGATTTTTCTTGTGGAAGGCAATAAGTTCCACCCGCTGGGACAAATTTAGACATCTTCAACCTTTAGTTTTGGTACTCGTCACAAGTTTTGCAGCAGTCTTCTTGCTATGGGAAAACGAGGTTCGTTTTGTGTGGTCAAGGTCTACATTTGATGCGTTGGATGATTGTTTATGGTCAGAACCTGTGGAGGATGGCTGTTTCGTCTTATTGCACTCTACACAATAGGCGACACTAGAGCCTGCTTTCCATCCCTCTGCTGTTTCCGGAGCAAATATGGAACATGTTTCCGATCTATTGCAAACTGGTGCGTCGCACAAAAGGCATTTGTACATTGTCTCTGTCCCGCATTGTATACATCCTGAAGCCATCTTGGTACAATGCTAGATAATCAACTGGATCAATGTTACAATGTACATGTATCTCTTAAAGCTTCCATGACATAAGGACAAAAGGCAATTGGTTCAATGGCAAGAGACATGTGCAGGACAAAACACAGATGCGCGTTTCTAGTTCACTGTTCAACCGGAAACATGTGATACATTTGGTTACATTTACATTACCATTCTGAAAGTCACATACAGTAGAAGATGTCTTCACATTCCGTGGTGAGAGTAAATTCATTTGTCCAAGGATATGTTGAGTATCTGGATATATGACAGCCTGTAATAAGTTCTGAGCATCCACTAGGGCGAGAGCCCGGAAATGAAGAAGACAAAAACGCTGTAGCAGTTGTACAGGAAACACAGAGTGGAAACACAACGAAAGCATCCTCTCAAGCTGAGCCTTTGAACACTCATCCGAATGAAATAGCAGTTGGTATGGAAGTTGTTGGTCATGTACCCAAGCTCATGGCCCAATGGGTGACAAAGTCCCTGAAGCGTGTGTCTAGCTCAGGAACGGTTGTTATTAGAAGAATGTGGATAAACAGAGAAGAGTGAGCCAGTCTCGTTAGAAATTTATTCATGTATTGTTTATTATCGGCTTACAGGAGGTTATTTTAGACCCTGCGGACCCCAAATATGTGTCCATGTCCGCTTATGATTTTAGTGAAGAGACTGCATGTTTTATCAACTGTCAAAGTTTAACTGTATGCCAAATATAAACCAGACAAGTAATCCAAATTTCCTAACACCTTTTTTAGAGAAAGGTGTCTAGAAGGCAGCGATATTGATACCGTCCTTCTGCTCAATTCTGGCCGCAAACATACTTGATTGGTGATCCTCGGTACTTTGGAAAATAGGGCACTATATATTTGGAAAACCTCTATTTTTTATTGAATATACCTGTGTAAACTAATTCTCAAGCATTCAGAAATATACACTTTACTGGGGTTTGCTTCAAATGTCTGACCATAAAGTGGTGCCAACAAGTGATGGATATCCGGGGTATGCTGATACCTTAAATAAAATGCTAAAGTTGGTTAAAATACTTAAATATGGATCTAACTGGGTAAATTTGTCAAGAAATAATTTAGTACAGGCTGAAGTGTTTGGGTTTAAGAGGTATGGAGTTTAGAAATTATCAACCTTTGTGTGGGATAAAAGTAGTTGTGATACTGCAGTGGTTGTTTTAACAGGTGGTCATGAGGTGGAGTTCCAGTGTAGAGATCATTATGTTCTCTTACCGTTAAAAACATAACATTTTAACTTTTATCATCTCTGTGTTGAAGGTTTACAAGGAGTTCCTAGGACAAGTTAAAGCACTGACAGTGCATCATCTATTGGATCAGTTTGTAAGGAGCAAAGGGACAGGGAAAGCCGTCCCAGGTATTGCATAACAAGCCAATGCCATCAATACCATTCTTTTACCTTCTCCCTTCAGGAGCTGTCAACCCATACCTTCTAGTGCAAATACCTCATTACTTATGCTTTTGCCCCCCTGGAGTAGCCCTCTATTCAAACTCTGGTAGCATGAACCACTTGCAGTTGTTCCAAGGCCATGCTAGTTTCATCCAGTGTGGTTTGGTTTATTGTTTAAACAAGTTACAGTACAGCTGAATTCACACACCAAGCTTTTTGTTACTTAATTTATTTAATGATGTTGTATTTTCTGTCTACAGATGTCATTACATTTGAAGAGTATGCAGATCAAGCCGTAGGTGCTTTAACAAACAACCATTCACCAAGCTTGAATTCTGTAAAACATCCATCAGGTATTCATTGACATACCAATGCTAAATACCCAGGGGAACTCCCAATATCAAAAGGAGCCCAAACCTGTTATATTGGCAATTAAACTGCAGCTCTACTTTTAACAGTGCAGTAATCCTTTTTACAGTCCCATCCTTAGTTATTTTGCCTTTGAACAGAAGTGAGCCTAGAGTTGATTTTGTTACTAACAATAAAGCCTTGCTACTTTTCAAAGGTAATTATCCTGTTGTCATGCCAACAAGTTTCCAATCTCTATCATCACATGGCCAAACCAAACCCCACTTTCATGCAAAGGCTTGCTCACATTTCACAGAACTGGTATTAAAAGGTCTATTTCTAAACCCGTTTTTATATGTTATGTCATTGCAGGGTTTCAAATTACTCTGAAGAGAATAGAAAAGAAGAAAAAGAAGAAGAAATCTAAGAAGGACAAAGCGCAGAATGGACCAGTGTAAGTTCTGTCTTGCAAGCAACATATAAATCTTTTATGCAAAATAAAAAAATGTTTGTATATTGACCTCATTGACAAAATGTCTGTTGTTTTTCATCAGTGACTCACCATCTAGTGAAGGAGGGGATGCAGTAAGTACTTACATAAAATTTTAACTCGTAATTCTCCTGCCTGATTTCTCTGCATTTCGTGGAAATCTTGATCGACAACTTGATCTGTTCACCTGTATTTTGGATACTGTATTGTAAGGAGACTTTACATGTCCATAATTCTTGGAAATTATATGGTTACCTTCCTTTATGATCAAATTTGTACCCCTTGATATTTTAGGTGTTTCACATAGAATTCCATGAAAGAATAAAAACACTATGTACCGGTTGCAAATATCTGCATTATTTCTGGGGATATTAAAGTTTGAAAAATGTGTAAAATATTCAGATGAGCTGACTGGTGATGTCATACACTCAATCCAATATTCTCTCACATATATATTAAAATAGAGCTATTTAGGCCAATTTGCAGCGTAGACCATTGTAATTTGGCAGGCTAATAGTTCTACAGGAAACACACCTGTGGCTATTTAAGTTCTGTTCCCATGGCAACTCACTCTTCCATTCCCCAGCCACTTGATTTCAATATGTTAGTGGGGCCACAAATTCGAGCTAACATATTTATATGCCTGCTGGATCATCCATACGTGGCACCATTTGCAAAAATGAAAATAGAACACTGAAGGTAGCCAGAAATGCCTTTAGTATTGGGGAGGTCTGGAACCCAGTATGTTGTCATGGTAACAAAACTTTTAAGCTCGTATCAAAGAGCACCTTTAGTAGAATTGTATTGCAAAGAATCAAACATTTCTGATACAAAATGGCTGAGATATCTTTTTTTCATCATATTTGATCAAAATTTGGTTGAGTATAATTATAATGTCATCGCTTGGCTAAGTTGCATTTTTTAAAAACTTGAATATCTCTGGAACGAAAAGAGATATTTGAAAATAGATATTTAGCCTACTTGTTTATGTTTGTGTTTTAAAATGGCTTCAATAGGAAAGATGCGATTCTCGTCACAGTGCCACTTTAGTTCAGAAAGTTTTGTATTTTTTGTTTGTTTGTCCAATAGACCCTTTGCATAAATGGTGCCCAAATTTGAAAAACAATACTCATACATCCTTAGCCTCACATTCATGTGGAAATTCCTTTGTCTTGAAACATGAATGTGAGGCTAAGGATGTACCAAGTATTGTTATTCAAATTAAGGCGCCATTTATGCAAAGGTCTATGGCTGATCTTCTGATATTGTTTTTAGTCATCGTCATTTGAAGTAGATGAGGAAGGATACAGAATAAGACCCCCTGATTCGGAAAGTATCCTTGACTTAAATTTTAAAACATAACTGAATGTTTAAATAAATTCTACTGCAATGTTATATCACTATCAGTTTACCATGCTCAGTGCTCATTACCATAAATCGTCAATTCAGGGTTGTCACAGGTCAGGAAATGGTCATAGAAAAATGGGAATTCTTCAAGGTCAGAGAAAAATCAGGGAATTGTATTTTGAGTTGGGGAAGATTCACATTTTTAAGAAATGTCAGAGAAAATTGAAATAATTTAACATGGCTGATTTAATACATGTACCATTGAAGGCTGGAAGAAACATTTGGGGCCACTATGATCTACACAATATTTTTACTTAACCCTTTGAATGCCAACCCAGACACAGGCATTGCAACTGTTGGCTATATTGGATTTTGCCCCCAAAATTGTTTTTCTCAATTTAAGGACTATTAGTACTTTAGGACCACCTTTTCCTCTTCTTTGGCCTCTGTTTGGTGCCACATTATCCTCTTCACTTTCATTGTCCTCACCAGTAGTTTGGCCGTTGTCGTTGCTTCTATCATCATCTTTAGGACCAGAGCTATTGCCATCATAATCTGAAATATCTTCACTTTCCCTATAACTAAATTCAGGGTTTCTATTGGCAAAATCTTTGTCTAGAACTCTGTTGTAGAATTTTGGGCTCTATTAGTGACAAATTTCTTTGTTGAGGGGAAAAACCCAATGTTTATTTGGGGATACAAGAAGTAAGCCTTCTGGAATAACCTCCTTTATTGAGAAAGTTGTAGATGGCTGTTGTAGTTTGACAGGTTTTTATTTTAGTTTTGCATGCTGAGTTGCTTCCACAGGTGATTTTTTTTTCTTAACAATGACTTAGGCACAAAATCGGGAGGAAACAGTTCCTCATCTGATTCAGATTCAGATGATGGTAAGTATTTGATCCATCATTACTTAAGGATGGCTGTTGTCTGGAGTACTCAATATTTAAAAGAGAAGAGCTGTTGTTGCCAAATATTAAAATGTACATCAATTTTGTTCCAGAATGAAGTTTGCCATGAGGAGAAAGTGAACAATTTTTCAAGAGACACCAACTTTTGTTCTACACACTGGATCTCCTTTGAAATCATTGCAATATTATTCCTAACCAGTTGATGATCATTTCCTTTTAAGATGAGCCTCGAAAACTGCAAGTTGTCATAAACCCAGTGGAAGCAGACAAGGTACCACAAACGGCTTCAGTTGACGAAATAAAGAAAATTACAGGAACTCTTAGTCTCTCTTCACCGTCCACAATGGTGAGTTGTCAATTTTTTCTTTTCAAGTAAACTGTAAACGGCATCACTTAAAAACTTTAGGATGTTAGAAATTTAACATATTATTTTGGACCTTCAATTTTTGTAATTACTGCAGCAATTATAATAGATAATTGTTTCTTTTGTCTTCCTTCAGAGAAAACATATAAGTTCTTCCTCTGGTAAGTTGATGTGATTAAAGTTTGTTACCTTTTAACACTGCAACACCATGCTGACTTTCTGAGTTTCATGTAAATATTTGTTATTTCCAGGTGAAGGTATGAGGAACAGATCAAAGTCTGCAAGCCATACATCAGCTATCAAACTGTAAGAATTATTTAATATATTGTTTACTATGTGGCTTTTAGCTAATGAACTAGAATTTGCATGGTTTTCAATTTGTATTTATTGAGGCGGGATCAGAAGTGTTGAAGTAAATTACAAAGCTTATAATAATTCCTGGTTACCATCACTAGCATAGAAAGTAAGGCAGGCACTGCTTTTGTGTAGAGTACTGTAGCTTAACAGTATTGCCTTGGGTAATTAACTTACTTTGCAAGTTACTCATAATGTAGTTCCAACAGTTCAAAATCCCCTTACTGATTGTCATGCATTTTTTTACATTAGTTTTAATAATTTGGTAGTAGATCAAGACATCACCAAATTGATATTTCTCTTTACTCTCATTCAGTGTGTTATTTTAGATGTCATTTAGTTACTCAATCATTATTGTAAGTTTTTAAATTTGTACTGTTGATTCTCCTAGATCACGTTCAAGTGATGATTTGTTAGACATAGATTTCAGTCAAACAAGCTTTGCTTCCAGTGCTGATTCCCTGGCATCTGGATCACAACAAAACTCATTTCAGCTGTCACAGAATGGTGCATCAAACATAGGTGATGTGGAGCTTACAACACAAAGCTCTGGAGATTTGAGATCATCAGCTCCTGCTTTACCTTCTTCTTCAAGTTTAGGTATCCATGGTATTTTCATTTCTTATAACAATTAATACTTTTTCTTTAAGTGCACAACACATAGTAATTATAAAATACATTATTTACTGTACAGTACTCTACAGTCTATGTTCTAAAATTGTCTACTTTCTCTACAATACTCTCAGTCAGGGAACAATACTTTCAGAACAATACTTATTCTACTTGCTCTACTTATGATACGATACATTATTTTACTATTCTTACAGTATGGTACAATTAATACTTACTTTACCTGCAATACGACACAGTAATTAAGAAATAGAAAACATGTACCGTGTTTGTATTGAGTTATACAAACACGAGTGGAAATTTGGGAGAACGAGAAATGCTGTGGGAACACGAGCCGCAGGCGAGTGTTTCCACAGCTTTTTCGAGTTCTCCCAAACTTTCACGAGTGTTTGTATAACTCGATACAAACACGGAGTACGTGTTTTCTATTTCTTTTAGAAAACACCATGACGAGAAAAAGGAAAACAACTTGTAAACTTTGATTATCAAAATGTAAATTCTCTTTGCTCGCGCCATCACTACGTCAACAGTGCGCGCTTAGTTCTGTGTCTCCATCGAGTTATACAAACAGGCTTTTTAACCAATCAGCGCGCGTGCTTCCTTAGGACTGTTTTCTAATGTCTACTTACCGAACACTCCACTTTTTACTCTACTACTTACAATATGGCACGATTCTTATTCTACTTACTATTTTGTATGATGCAAGCAATAAGTACTTTGGTTCAGCATTTTTTGCCGAAACCAGTCGTATTAATATTTTCATGAATTGGGTATATGTCATTTTGATACCTTGTCTTTATTGCATCCTGTGGAGGAGCCATGGTTTCATATATATTAACTGATTGAGATTAAGGACTGGCAAATTGTTCCCTCAAAAACCGTCGGTCTCACACATTTTTGCCTTCTTGTTTCTTAGCAGTTATGCATGTCTTACAGTATACAGTCTTAATTTTTTGCAAGGCTAGAAAGTCTCAAAGTACAGATTTTTTTATAAAATAAGTCTGAACATCTCAAGTTTGTATTTAATACACTTTAAAGTCCAAGGCCTATAATGGAAGAAGTTAAATTGTCTTGGGCTCAAAAAGACTCACATTTACCATTCACTACCTGCAGATTAGGAGATCAAAATTGAACTAGTGTTCTTGCGTTGTGTTCTTAGACACAACAAATATGCATAGTTTTGTATTTTTATTATTCTGTTTTCGAGTAGTGCCAGGCAGGTTTTCAAATGCTTATTTTGTGTATGGTCATTTTCAACACATCAGAATCCTACAGTGAAAATACAGAAGCAGAATATTGTGATATTCCACCACTACTTCCTGCCAAAAAGGGAAGTACACTACGGGAAGAACCTTCAGAATCCCCCCCTCCTTTGCCAGCCAAGAAAGGAGCACTGGCCACTACTACATTTGTAGATGATTTCCCTTCAGCTGCTGGTATGTCCTAGTTGCATTTTCATCGCCATTTTCATCGGCCTAGCATGTGCACAACCATATCACCCAGGCAGTGGCAGCCATGGACAGCTGTTTGTGCCATTTAGGCCTCATCAGCATGGCATAGCTGATGGGTTAAAATAAGACTAAGAGCCCTATGTAGTCTACCCTTTACTGCCTAGATGGGTGCAAAGCACCCCTTTATTAAAGTCCCAGCTCCACAGAACACATGTGTGAGCTGTTGGCTATGCATAAGGCACTTGGCAGACCGTGGGTTGGTGTTCAAGTGTGTTACTTGCTTTTATTGTTTGTTAACTCCCTGACAGTTCAGGGGTGGGTCACTCAGTTTTGTGCCAGATGGAAGGGGTGGGTAAAATTGAAGGTCACAACTCATTTAATCATGTTTAAAGACAGGATGTGATGTGGATAACATACAGTATTCTAGCAGCTTGACATGCAAAATGGTGCTTTGCAAGCTAAAAGGTGTTGTTGCATGCATTACACACACTTGGAAGTTGCAAGAAAATGCTGCCAATATTACTCTGTTTTACAACCTTTTTTGTCATTTTTACATGCAAATCTCATGTGAACCTAATTGTGCGAGAAAACTATGAAAAATTGACAGAATTGTTTATTTTGATCTCAGTTCTAAATGTTACTTGACAGTTCCAGAGACAGCATCAAGTGATACTAGTATCACGTTCTCAGCCACAGCAGCAGCAAGTGACAGCAACAACTCTCTACTGTTTCTCAAACCACCTCCAGGATCAGAGATTCCACGTTCAGCTTCTGTTAGTGGGGCTTTACTAAGACCAAGACCACAGGTAGACAGATCTGCAAACAGAAAGTTGTGAAGTTACACTACTGTTAAGAAATGTATTGGGGGATTAATTTCTAAAGTAAACTATGAGAAAATGAAAAGTACTCTCATTCTAAATGGTTATAAGCAAAGAACAAAGTGGAAGTTATAAAGTCTAGATGTAAGTTTCATTACTTTGTCATTTGGATACACACCCTATAAGATTTGCAGATAACTTTACTGGAAGTTTTGGATAAGGGGAATATTCTTAACAGTATCTTGTTTTCCTTTATAACCTTGTTTATGTTAAATTGAAAGGCTGCGGGCAAGAACGTCCCCTAGATTTGTTGGCCATTTTCAAAGTGCTCAAAAGTAGCTGAATTTTGACATGTGGGCTTCGTTTTACCTTAGAAACATTCCTCTGAAGTTTGTTTCGCAGGGTCTGTCTTCGTTGTCTAGAAATAACGTATGCAAAACTGACTCGGCTTTCCAAGCGGCATCTATTGTTAAACGAAAAACAAAAGAAACCTTTTGTTTGGCTCACTGTTGTTTCGTTGGCTCAAGTGGATAAGCGCTGAACAAAGCTGATTCGAATTTGTTTTGTCGTGATGCCGGTTCGAGTCGACACGAGGTCAATCAATTTTTTTTTCCGTTCTGTTTCTCTACTTCTTTCAAAAACCAACATATCTATTGTAATTGAATTGCCGTTTTTACTTGCTAGGATCTGGTATTGATATGTTTTTAGCTGGAATTGTGACGTATGCTTTCGGTGCGCAAAGCAGTAATTTACCACAAATTCAGAGCTTACCTGTTCATTAAGCATAGTTTGCTCGTTATTTCCACCGATATTCAACGCTTGTTCGAGGAATATTTGTGCCCGCCTGGTAGGAGATTTGGCATCATTAAGCCTTTGACCCTCGATGAGTCACCAGCATGCCTCAAAGAACCGAGGTGTGTTTTTGTTCCGAGATTATGGCTTAACTTAGCCATTGATCGAGGAGTTTTGTACCCCCAAAAAAGTAATTTCTTGTAGAACCATTTAAATCGATCACTAACGTAGCAGATTTGCAAAAACTTTCAACCTCTCTTTCTCTGGGCACTACTCATTGACTTGATTTAGGTATCGATTCATGCAATAGATTTCAAAAGTCGAGATTGTTTTCCCTGGCCAAACACTACGCTAACCCTAGCGTGTCCTGACCTTAACTCTAACTTAATCCAAAGCGCTAGCGCTAACACTAAGGGCTAGTGCTAACCCTAAGCAATAAACCTAACCCTGAGCGCTAGCTCTAACCCTAAGCAATAACAAAAACACTGAACGTTAGCTCTAACCTCCACCCGTAACCCTGACCCCAAACGCAAGCCCCTAACCTTGTTCTGTAAAGCTAAACTTCAAGGCTAACCCTAGTTTTGAGCGGTTACCCTAACCTTAACCCTCTAATAAAACTGTGAACTCTTAACCCTAGGAGTTAAAGTCAGCAATGGAAAAAACTTAAAACAAAAACAACGCTAATAGTATTGTGTAACAAAGCAGTTCTAAAAGACGCGGACTGTGACATGTTTTTGCATACTTTATTTCTGGAATACGCAACAGAAACGAGGGGAAATAAGTCCAAGGCAGTTTTGTACAGGTATAAACAAGTCAGCATGCAAAGTTTGGAGCGGTTTTGGCCACTTTCGATTTTAGCAAAAAATCTAGGGGACGTTCTTGCCCCCAGCCTTTCAATTAGTTTGTTCACTTTTGGAAAACGCCTAGCTTACCAAAAATTTCTTTGTATCAGTGGCTACATGACCACTTTGCAGAAAATTATGGGCTTGGCAGCCTTTGGGGAGTCACATTTATCTTTGTCCCATTGTCATGACATTTGAATTTATTATGTCTTTCTCATGTTTTTATTTTCTTATATTTTAAGCCATCACGCACCTCTGGATTACTATTACATCCTGGCCAGACAACCAAGACAGCTTCAACATCTTCATCATCATCAACGTCATATTCAGCTGAACTGTTAAGTTGCTTAGCGGACTTTGCACCAGCAACTGTCAATACGGAAACCTCAGATTCATCAAGCAATTCACCGTCAGATAAAAATAGTACTTTGACTAAACCAGCTGTTGTAAGCTACATGGGCTCAACAGCAGTGAGTACTGCTCCACAGACACTAGCTAGGGCAACGACAACATCAGCTCTCGGAGGCTCACAAGAGAATGTTGCAGCTTTGGTGAGATCAAAAACTGTAGGAGGACTTCCCACCATGTCGAGCGTGGTTTTTGCTAAAGGGGCAGCTGGAACTGTCCTGGGCAGAAAGGATGATGGACTTCCAATTGCTGTGGCCTTTATTGAGTCAGTCAATGCATTTTTTAGGGGGAGTGATCAGAGCAAGTAAGGGGTTTATTTCTACACTTTATAATTTTACTTCTGTAATATTATTGTGTTTAAAGGACTAGTTGAACACAAACAAGAAAATACATTATTTAGTATTACGTCTGTAAAATGGAAAAAGACATGCGGAAAAAAAAATGTAAAAAACTTTAATGTAGAATTTACTAATCTTGGTTTAGGACGGTCTGATTGTGTCTACAATAATATTAAGACAATTTAGTGTTGATTAGAAGTGTGAAAATCAATTAATGGATATCCATCATTGAATGGAGACTACAGTGTACATGTAGGGGTTATTTCAATTCAGTGAAAAATGCTGCACTTGACTGTATCGCTATTGATTAAATTAATCCTATTATTGATACCTTTTCAAGTAATTTTCTCTATTAATCTGTTGGTCGGCAATTGGCGACTTTCACCAGAATTGTAGTCGCCAAATATTTTTTTCACTCACCATGGCTACCAAAATGATTGCAGCTTGGAGTGCTGTTGTACGATATGATCAGGTAATTTTTAAAAATTGTTTTCAGCAGGGGCTGGGTTTCTATGAAACTCCAGTTTTCCATCTCAATTTGTTTAAGTTTCTTTACTGCAGGGTGGCATGTAGTGACAAAAGGCAATAGTCTCTCTGCAGATTTTTGTTTTTGCCGCATTGTCTTGAGTCAAAGGTGACCGCTGACAGGGACCTTTCTATAATTATATTTTTTTGGATACCCACACGCTTCGAGGTGTTGTTTGAAGTTTGCAAGGCACTCTTCAAATGTTGTTTTTGAAGAGTTTGGGTTGTACGATCATGCAGATGACCACCTTCAAAAAGTACTTTCATGTGGTCCAGTTTAGTGTACTGGTATTTGAACAAAGAATGTTTACATGTTATCTTGTCATAGCTTGAACTCTCTTGCAGGGCCATAACTGGAAATAGGCAAACCAAGGCACTTGCCCCAGCAATTTTTGTTTTGTTTTGTT
>CM042757.1:2178904-2208794 GCA_022496165.2 Catalaphyllia jardinei
TAGTGTCACAATTACATTGAAATATTGGCTTTTGACTTTTTAACATTAGGGTGTTTACGTTTAAATGGTCGTTATTGATAAAGAATTTAAAGAATGAAAGTGACTTTTAAATGTTAGTCCTTGAGTCCAGTTTCTGTAGCATGAGATGCAAGTGATACTTATGCAATAAGCCATACATGTTTTCCGTGACATGATAAGACAATGAGGAACCACAAGGTATGATAATTAGGTGCTCTGAGCAAGTTATACAATTTTGTTTTTCTTTCCTTAACAGGGCAAAAACCTGTCTTATGCAGTGTAGAACAGTGCAATGTTGTTTTAAGAGTGTTCAGCAGACCAAGATTGCAGATATCAGTCAACTTCAGAGTGTTCAAACCATAATAGTACGTACTTGTAGGGCTGTTAGCATTCTCAAATTCCACTGTATCTTTTGTCTTATACTAAGAATTGTAGAATAGAAAGAATTGGCCTACTCAGGGTTGATATTTTTGGTTTTCATGGTAAATGGGGGTGGGGGGGGGTTTAAATCTTTGGGGACAACCCTATACCCAAGCACCCTCTTTCTGGGAAGGGAGGGGCATTATCTCCTAACTTTGAACCCTGGTTGAAATCATTGTTGCATTTTCGAGCAAGATGCTAGACTTTCAGTGCCTTTCTCCATCCAGGGCCCGGTTGTTCAAAACCCCGATTAGCACTAATCCTTGATTAAATACGCTAATCAGCGATTAAAATTTAATCTGCGATTAGATTGCGTTGCTCAAAGCCCAATTAACGCTAATCTGACTCTAATTGGCGGGTTAAATTTAATACACCTCCAAAGGAAGATTAAATCGCTAATCGGCCGATTAATATTGAAATAAAATGGCCGACTTGTTGTTTGGTCTTCGTTGCATGAGACAAACACGAGCACGAATTTATCGATAAAATGGTAGCATACTAGTTTACAGCAATCAAAAGCTTCGCACTCGCTACAGATTTGACAGAGCCTCAATTGAATACAAGACAAACCTCATAGAGGCGGATTTACAAAGGAAAACAAATTTTTATTACGCTCTGAAACCAATCGACCAAGTGCTGATAGCACTACAGTTTTATGCGAGTGATAGCTTACTGCAAGTTGCTGGCGATACAACTGGAGTAGACAAGTCCACTGTTTCACTGGCAGTCCATAACGCGGACGCCATATTGGAAACAATCACAGTTCTTACTCACAGGAAATTCAATTATGGGATACTAATTGTCGATTAGCGAGACAATATAAGTGGTTTTTACACCACGTACTAACCGTTAACCAGCGATTAACTAATCTGGCCTATAATCGGGTTTTGAACAACGTTCTCAATTCCTCCGATTAGCTAACCCGGTGTTAGTGATTTTAATCGACGATTAGGCTTAATCGGAGGTTAGTTTAATCGGGGTTTTGAACAACCGGGCCCAGGTGTTTAACTGTGTATCTACAAATTTAATGCTTGGGTTTGAGGTAAGCTCCTGGAATATGGACCAGTCCACCAGAAGTCCAGGAACAGTATCTGATAAGTAAGTGTGCTAGACTCCAGATCAGACTGGCAGGGATCATGTTGTGTTCTTGGGCAAGACATTTTAAGCCCAAGAGTCCATCTTCAGCCAGGGATACAAACTAATGATGGCAAATTGGTTAGGGTTTTTGCTGGTTACCATTTTTGTTTACTTTTGAGGTCAAATATTTAGCTAAGAATGTGGGAAGTGCATTCTCAGGCATGAAAATTGAATTGCAGAAGTGCAGAAATGCATGTTACCAGGTTAAGATTGTGTCCATAGGCATCACCAAATATTTTTTGGGAAGACTTAAAGTGCCCCTGTGATAAAAAAAATCACTTCCTTTTTTTCTTGAGATTCTGAAAGTGTGTCTGCTTAACACTTGACTAGCAAAATTCTGACCTTTCATTTTTATCAAAAGGCCGTTTACTTTGAGTGTAAGTTTTGGATTTCACGATCCGCCATCACTCACGTTCAAACCTGACCGATTTGACCTCAGAGGGTTGGATCCGGGAAAAGTGACGTCAAAGGCTCACCAGCTTAAAATTTCTGCGTGTGAACGCAGCTTATTATGTATGCAAAGAACGAGTTTAAAAGTGTGAAAGCCCAAAACTCCCATGCTGCATATTAATTCTGCAGCATACACACGCATCACATTTTTAAACTAGTGAGCCTTTGACGTCATTTTCTCCTCGATCCAGCTCTCTCAAGAACTTAAATTTAGTAATGGCGGATCCTTAAGTAGGAAAGTTCCAGTTAAAATAAGCAGGTGCCTTTTTTAAAATCAAGGATTAAAACTTGGGTCACTTAGTGTTTACTTAACGTAGTTTTGAAATCCAAAGGAAAAAAATAATTTATTTTTTTGTCAAAGGGGCACTTTAAGGTTTTTTCACCATCAGAGGGATATGTACGCATTTGCAATATTTAATATAATAATTCACTCAGTAATGTAGTAAAAAGAAATTCAAACTCCACAATCACCAATTATAATTCACTATTGCTAATGAGAATTGATATGATCTTGGTTTCCATTGGCAATTTTTTAAACTGTAGTAGTTTTGTTAGGTTTTGTCTCCTGTCCCTACATTTATAGTGAATAGAGTTCTAAAGTGATGACATCACAAAAATAAAAATTTTGAAATCATGGGATATGATGCCATATTCTTATAGAGCATGCTAAAAGACGTCCTCATCCCAAAAATTAGCTCCGAATTGCAATTCTCGGGAGAGATATAAGGGATCAAAGTTTGATGGCATTCCATACAAACCCTTCAAAATTTGTTTCTGTTCCTTCAGTTTAGAACTGACTCAAAATTAGAGAGATTTATATGGGGCAGTATCAAATTTCAATCCTTCATATTTCAGCTGAGAATTACAATAAATTAAGAGCTAAATTTTGGCAAGGAACCTTTTTTAAGGATACTCCATTCGAAAATGGCGCCCAATCCCATAATTTCACAGATTTAATTTTTTGTGACGTCACACTTTAGAACTCTATTTAGGCATAACAGTCAATTCAGACTTTATAGATGACTTGATCTTGGATTTGGATTTTTTTAAGTACATGTACTTTAAAGGGAAATTGAATATTTTTAGCCTTTTTCCTTAGGATCACAAAATTTGTCTGGAAGGCACTTTTCAACTAGAACAACTTGTCTTCTAACAGCATTTGACAAAAATAATTTGAAGGACTTTTGAAGGCCCTTGGGAACCATGGCAGTAATAGGGAAATTCTTGTCTACAATATTTGCCTCATTAGCATAAGCGGTCCAGTTTCTGATGGAGCTGCAAATAAATCAGTTCATAAATCAGTTTATTGAAAGGTCTTAGTACGATTAACTCTGCCAATGAATATGAGCGTGATGTATTGAATACTTTTTGTGCAACACGGTTTTAAAAACTCAAAATTTAACAAAGAATGTATGAGCTCATTAGCACTTTTGCCACCCAGAAATTTTGCAGTTTTCGAAAGACAATTTCTCCTTCAATATTACACACAAAGAGCTAAGAATTTCAGCATGTATTAAGTTTTGCTAGCTCTTTAGCTTCCTGGAGTCAATTCACATCTAACATGTTTATTTCTGTAAGCAAAGCCGTATGCAAATGAGCAAAAATGTAAACAATGACGTCAGCATGAATCCCCCTATAGTTACTCAGCTTACCCCTCTTCTTGGCTCTGTATGTAGCTCTCATGCAGAAATGAAGAAATGCTGTTTTTAATATTATATTATTTATTTATCATAAATACTAAATACAAAGTCCCTTAATGTATCTGAGTAGCAAAAGTATTTTAATACTGTTTTCATAAAACAGGAGAAATCATCAGTTAAAAACTTTGGAAAGTTTGTCTGGAAATGTCTAGTATAAAAGGAATCTCACAATCAAAGGCTGAAGATGCTTAAAAAGTTTTCAACTTTGAATCTTAATTTAATTTTGGCAAACTCTGTCTAGTGAATAACTAATATTTTTTTCTACAGTGGTATAAATTATTTTAAAATGAGCTTATCTTTACCTCACTCTGAACCAAAACTATAATGCTCTTTTTCTATATACAACTAATCTGTGATATGTAATGGAAAGTACGCTTGTGTTCAACTCTGAGTTACCGATTGATAATAAATACAACTTATTTGCATACGAAGGTCTGTGGCGGTTACGAAATGAACCAAACTTTATATTTTTTTCTCAAAATTTCTCAAAAAAAACTCACTGAAATGGAACCCGGGTGATACAAATCAAACACAAACTTAAATAAAACGCTACAAACGTTCATTTTGAGCGAAAACTCGAAAATGGTTACAATAACATCGTAGACATTTAAATTTTGCCCGCCAAAAAGTTGTTTACAGGAAGTGGCTCAAACTCACATTTCAAGGCTTAATTACAGTTCAGCTGAGCATCAGCAAGTTCAACAAGTGCCATAGCTCCATACCATCTTTCTTTCGCCTCGGCCATTCGCTTTCTTGCCTCAACTCTCGATTTCTTTCGCTCAATAACTTGCTGTCGAGCAATTTCTTTCTCCAGCTTTCGCTTCAGAACCTTTTCTTCAAGCTTGGCGGGGTTTCGTTCGTCTTTGTCCAGTTCGTAGTTTTCTAGCCACTGTAAAACAGCCGCTTTATACTTGTTAGGTTCAGAATTTTCGTTCTTTAGGATTTCTTTTAGTGGGATGTCAGTACAGATGCGTTTGAGGCTTGCATATGGATGAATGCTGCAATGGCGATTGGCGTGAGTGAAGCGAGTCGTACAACCTTGTGCGGTACAAGCAAATGGCTTTTCGCCTGTGTGAAGCCGTTGATGAGTCTTCAGTTGGCCACTTTGGACGAAAGCTTTTCCACAGTTTGGAAAGTCGCAAACGTACGGTCTTTCTCCGCTATGTGTTCTCTTATGAGCTTGCAAGGACTTTTCGCGCGGGAAAACCCGGTTACACACATCACATCGGATTGAAGAGTATGAATTTTGGCCTTCCTTCATCAAAATATTCACGACATCCGCTCTTGGTCGTCCTCTCGGTGGGATAACATTCGGTGAAGTTGGAGAGTAGTTGAGAGGCGTTCCAGTTGGTGTAGTTGGGGTTTGTGGAGGCGAAGGCGGCATGAACTTGCTTGTTGGCGTTGTCGGAGGCGACCAGACGATGACAGAGGTTCTTTGGTTCTGTGACTTGAATGGCTCTGAAACATCTTCAAGCTTTGGGACAGGTCGAATCATCTGCTTGCTCATGGAAAATAGCTTAGGACCCGGCTGAGGGAAGTAGATACCGCTTTTTTGAAGGGAAATTGTCAGGAAGTCAGCCATTTTTAAACAGCAATGCTCGTGACTGCGGCGGTTTAAACCGACCAAGTGAATTTCCCGCCTTTTGTAATGTATTTATAAACTCGATCAACGGCGAATAAATTGGAATGCCCGCCAAAATGGTTTTGGCGATTTTTCGATGCACTTCTCTGAAATGTTACAAAAATAAAGCCTCCTTACTGGTACATTGAGGTGCAAAAATGCTATTATGGGTAAAAGTGAGTTTTTGCACTCCTTTTGAGCTCTCTAACAAGTTTTTTCGTGCATGTGACGTTCGTACTGAACCGTTTTAATCAATACTATTTACATTTTCATTGTTTATCCTTTTAGCAGAAGCGTAATATACACGTGGTGCACGTTTCTTTCTAAGAGAACAAAGACGGAGTTGATACCAAGGAAACATGTAAGGAAACAAGGTCTAAAAAATTGAGGTTTCGAATATCGAATACTCAAAAGGCGCCACAATGTGTAAAGAAACGCATTTTTATCACCGAAGCCCGCATGAATGCCATTACTATGCCATGTGCTTGAAAGATTTCAACCGTGGAGTGATTTAACTAGACCGATTTTTAAAAAGGTTATTTGAAAACATAATCAGTTCTAGGTTTGCATAGAAACAATACTAATTAAGGATACACGCTTCTTTTGGCGCCAAAATGTGTCCGTTATCCTCGTTGATTGTTCCGCCCCCGTTTTTCATCAAACCGCATAAAATCATTCCTATTCCTCCTAAAATCCTGTTTGAACAAATTTGTAAAGATGTTTCGAAAATTTAATTTATGCGATCGCTTATAAGCCAGACAAATATTTTCTTATCGTGGTTTCCTGTTCAAGTATTAATTTAGTCATCGTTGTAAATAGTTTTTTAATTAAATAATTAATTTAGTTATTTATTTAATTTATTTTAATATTGATGCTGAAAAGCCCCTTTCGGGGACGCTCAATAAAGTATATGTATGTATATAATTAAGTTCCGGACAGGAACATTCTATCTTGCTAGACAGAAAGTGGTGATTTCGAAGCGAGATACATATTTAATGTTATAACAAGCACCAAATAGCCGAGCAAATGTCGTTGTACGTTTGTTTCACATTATATATATTTTTTTCAAACATATAAACGTTTTCACGTGACAACATCAAATTCTTATTCTCAAGTCCAAAAAAATTTTTGTCCTCATCAGGCATAAGGGGTACTTAATTTACATCTAGCTGTTTACAACTTTCCAGCTCAATAGGCGTCCTTCGATTCGTTTGGAGACCAGCGCATTTTGAATTTCGAACTTATGGCGCGGCGTGACATAACGCTTAGATCGCGTTTGTCAAAAAATATTCACTCGTCTCGTGATTTTTTGCCATTTTAGGAGTTTACGTATCAAGAAAAGTGCGTGTGTAACTGTTTTTGGCTCGGTTCAGAAATTCAGTCGACTAGATAACCAGAGTGAATTCTAAATGGGGACCCAAGAGGTCCTCCAACACAGTGGCCTGATTCTCAGACATCGGAAGTCTTTCGCGGCCCCATCGCTCTCTCCCTCTCCGAGGGAGAGTATAGCGAAGGGGCCCTGGTCGGGCTACCGACATATAGCGGTTTTAATACCGAGCTCTATAACTTTGTGCGGAACATTTCGATGAATATCTCAACCATGGGAAAACGCACACACTTTCAACTTGGAGAAATGTCTTCTTTATTTATCGTCTATAATATGACGCAATTTCTTGACTTCATCCACTGCATGGTTTTTTATTTTATTTTTTTTTAACCAGTCATGTGATGAAAACTAAAATCGTAACCATACAATGAATAAAGTCAAGAAACTTGGATACGATAGATGATTGACATATAAACAACCTCGCCAAGAATCAGGTCTCTGCTGTTTTTCATTCGCGAGTTATTTGCAGAAATGTGTCACCTAAATTTATAGAGCTTTGTATGGGGGTGCCATGTTTGTGTCCTTCAGAGGGACACAAACATGGCGTAGAGTAACAGAAACATCTGTTACTGAGTTATGCTATTGAAACGAAAAATTATCGTTCTAGAGATCCGACACATTGAAATAAATGCTTCTTTTAGTGCAAGCACTGTTAAGTTAGCAAAAACTAATGGGATAACTCTTCTTTTGACATCCGCGACAGCCTTCTCGGGCCTGTCATGTCACGCAGCGCAAAAGCTTGGAAATTCAAACGTGCTCTATTACAATAAGAACCCTGTTGAGCTAAAACATTGTGAAATGTCAAGTTCCTCTAGGATCTGATGAAACTGAAACCTCTAAAGGAAGGGTAATATTTAATTTTGGAATATTATACGTCACATGAAAATCAAGAACTTATCTCCTGATTTTTGGCCGTCATAGTACGAGGTGCCTTTTTTTAATTTTATTTTTATTACGTGACAAAGGGAACACGCTATTACACTCGCACCAGGTTTTCACCCACTCGGTCACGCGTAACGCAAAACCACTGTGCCAGCTAATTTTCAACCCTTTCCGTGAATCTTAAAACTTTTCGCATACTTTACTCCTAAGAACTTTCTAAAAGGTGACTCGCAGATTAAATGTCCTTTAATCAGGTGAATTAGGTTAGGTGGCTTCTCAGGTGGTTTATGACATTTTAATTGATCAATCCCAATCCACCATAAGGAAAAAGATGGCGACTGGTACATTTACCTATAGTGCATTGCGCACAAAAACTCTTAAATTGCTTATAAAAACACAAAGAAAAATTGTAACTCCTTCAAACTCGACAAGGGCAATGCTGTTAGTGTAGGAACAACTGCTGTGAAACCATATCGTCCTATATGTGCAGTGGGCTTAGTTTGGTTTGCAAGGTATTGTGGTAGAATGTACAACCGCCATCTTTTTTCTTATGGTGGATTAATCTTGATCCTCCCACATTTAAACTGTCTTGAACACTTTGGCATCATGCCTGCCAATTTTAACTTGATAAGCGACAGTTGGTATTTTGATTTTGGTGACACACAGTCAAGCCAAAAATTATGGCAATTATGTTAAGACGGAATGAAATTTGACAAAAATTTATTAGTCAACTTGATATCACATGCACAGGTAAATTGATGCAGCAGACAAGACTTTTGAATGGCTAATTCCAAATTTCAGTGTATCATGAATAGGCTATAGAATTTTTGGTCGTCATAAATATTGAATAAATAGGGTACAGAAATGGCAGATTTCGATCATAAATAGAGTAAAGATTTTGGAAAGTGGGCTCCACACCCTCACCCAATTTTTCTGGGACTACCCCCCCCCCCCCCCTCCCTCCCCTCTTTCATGTTTTGAGCTTTCATCCCTTGGGCCTTGTCAACTATCACACGATGGAGATCTCGAGCTCATAATCGAATTGTCTAGTAGGAACACAAATTTAACCAATCAGCCCATGTATTTTCTTGGGGCTCTTTTCTAAATGGATATACTTGTATAAATACCATGAAATTAATGTGGTAAAGAACATGTACACCAGGAGCAGTGCACTTGGTGCCAAGACCACTTGAATTTATTATAATGGTAAACACTGTGCCATGATGATGAATGGTTGATTTGAGGGCCTGCACAGTTTAACTACTGTAGTTTATGGCAGACAAAATAAGCAGGGGGACTTCTCCAAGCACAGAGAATGAATTTGACATGAGAACCTGTGAGCATACTCCAAAATGCAAACAGTGCTGACAGTGACTCCTGAAGAAGTAACTACACCACTTAGAGTTTTGGAAAGCCTGCTATCAAATAGCGATATCTAAAATTTCACAATTGGAGATTTTTGGGACTGGTAAATAATCTAGCAAAAACAATCGTTCCAAGGCTATAAATAGATCTAATTAGCCTCCTACACAGATGTTCTTTGGACTGAGGGAGGAAGATTGCATGATGAACCCCAAGAACATCTGCATACGAGGCTAGAAACTATTGAGCTGATTAGACTCTGCAGCATCTAACCAGGTTATTAGGCATCTAAATGAGAACATCTTTGTTCAAAATAACAAGTGAATGCGACTAAATTGGCTACATAGAACAACCAACATACAGCAAGCATCTAATAAGAGTTAAATACATACAGGCAGAAGCACATCACTTAGAATCCTCAGAACTCGATAAAAGTTGCCAAGAATTTTTTTTGAAACTTTCCCTGAATGTTCTGTACCTAGCACTGTTTCGAAAAAAAACAAAACAAAAAGGATAGGTCACCATGCTTGCAAAAGAGATATGATGAGCCAATCTTACCCCATTTATGCCTGTACTTGGGCTAAACTGATTAACTCAGTCCATGTTACATTTTGTGGTAGCTGGAAGCATAGTTTGTTAAAGTAATACTTTGGAAAAATCTTAACAGGCAGAAAGCCTCAAGCATATGGAACAATATCATATCAAACTTGTGGAAAAATTGCACCATTTTGAACAACACGAACGTAAAGCGTTCGTCGAGTCGTTGTTTTCATAGTCATAATTGAGGGTCATACAGGAGGAGGGGGTCTATAGCACGGTTCACGAACAGAAAAATAGAAGATCGTGGATATAGCAAATTTGTTTTCCCGAACCATGAAAATAAGCAAGTAAGATAGTCTTTTTAAATCAATAACCTGTTCTTACACTAGAAACAGTGTTTGAACAAAGCAAAATCACGAGTGGCTAAGTATGGCAAATCATATACCTAAGTCACTCCGCTTAGACGACTCTAACCATTCGGAGGACTTGAGTCTCAAAGTCGCGGAGAATAGCCTGGTAAAATCACGAATATCGGTTAATAATTTAGGTTCTTCGCGGGTCAAGCAAAACCTTCAGATCATGAGTCATGAAGAATAATTTCCTAAATTCACGTTTCACTGAAAATAAAATCAGGCAATCATGTATCACGAGAATACCTCTGTGCGGCCCTCATAATTTGCATCCTTGAGTAACGTTTTTTGCACGCTTTCAGCTATGTATATCTTTTTTCCTTCCAATAATCTTTTTTTAAAATAGAAGAGGATAACATGAAATGATAAATATAGGTCACCATGTTTGTTTAAGAGAAAACGAGCATCTATTTCCCTGTCAATCTTAGCTTGTGGGAAATCTCTTACGTTGTGTACATGCACATACTCATATGCATGCGCTAATGATGAAAAAATCGTGCACAGTATGGATGCGTAATGCAACACCCAGGAATCGCTTCTAGGTGATATGCTTCTGATACAGAATAATAGTTAAGGAATATCCAAACTTGATGTGAAACCAAATTCTCTTAATAACACACAACAAAACTTCCGGTAAATGACTATGAAGGAGAATTTATATTTTGAGGTTGACACCTAAAAGTTCACATTACTTGTCAGCTTTTTACATAATAGTCATTGAGCTCTAGACTAAGGAAGTTCATCACATTGACCAAAATAGTTAAAATATCACCTAAAAATGCTCGTTAAAAGTACAAAATTATCACAATATTTCCAAACAATCCTTTCAAGCACTAAATAATGATAAAACATCATCTTGTGAGAAAAATTCACAGGCTAAAAATGGCACAAAGTACAAAATATGCTATATTATGTGCACTCACTGGCTAAATGTTGTCCATTTAACTTAATGACCAATCAAACTCTAAGGGATAAAGTTGGCACATTTGCTAACTAAACCTCACTTAGCCGCTGATATACTGGTACTAAATAGTCAAATGAAATAAATTAACAGAAAGCACAAAAATGTCCAAACTGATATTATATACTAAACTGGTTCATGATAACACTGTTATCAATTTATGTACATTTCCTACCAAAGAAATTATAAAATGTTTTCCACTCGATTCCCCAAAAGTATGACAGAAATACTTTGATGCACTTTCAGTCCAAAACATCTTGCTTACCACATTGTTTCCTGTTAATGTCTTTTTTATACATTTCTTTATGCCAATAACTTAAAGAAACAAGGAAAGTATTTAATATTTCCCAAATCGTAGGCATACATGTTGTACAAAAAAGAAAAAGACACAAGTTCAACCCAGGCCAGGCATCAGGTAAGCAAGATTATCCAACACTTCAGCCTGTCAAAATAAGAACAGAACAGATGTTGTTATGAGTTGATTTCAAACCGAAATAAAACCCTAAACTTTGCAATTCCAAGCTCAAAAGACAATTCTCAAACTGATTGCTAAGTACAGATCTTTAAATATCAGCTCTGAGAATTTGTTTTTGCAACAATAACCCTGCACTCAACGAATTCTATTTTGTCCACTACAGTGCATCTGTCTGCTTGGCAATGCTATAGAGAGAGCTTACACTAGATATTAATCATATTCTGGTCAGTTAAATATTTTGACAGAAGTCTCTCTCCACTTAACTCTACCATATAGATGAGATGATAGACAGAACTGTTTTCAGAGTGTATAGAAAATGGTTTAGCAGTATTTGCAATGAACTATTGAAGGGGAATAGTATAGGCACCCAGCACCATGGCAACTGTGTACACTGTAGCAGCTCAGAGAGCTAGGGCCTACTGATCAAGGTGTCTGGAATCAATTTCTGCTCAGGGTTATTTTGTTGTATTGTGCAAGAAAACTTATTCTCGTAGTTCCTCTCTCTATCCAAGATGAATAAATGAGAAACAGAAAGTAAATGGGGGTCCTACTGTCCCTCTTCCCATCCACATGGGAGTCGGTTCCAAACTGAAGGAACCAGAACAAATTTTGAAGGGTTTGTATGGGATGCTATTAAACTTTGATCCCTTATATCTCCATCGGGAATTGCAAATTTTCAGAGCTAATTTTTGGGATGAGGGCATTGTTTAGGATCCTCTATAAGAATATGACATCATATCCCATAATTTCAAAAAAATACTTTTGCGACGTGATCACTTGAGGACTCTATAATTTTTTATTTGATTCAATGTTACCTGGGTTTTTACAGAGCAGCCATTCATTTCTGGTATTTGCGATGTTAGAAACAGTAAAGGTGCTATGGCACACAGGGCAGAGTCTAACAACACAGACAAACTGCCATGGACTTCACCAGGATCCTTCAAGAACAAAAAAAGAGATTGAAATGGCAACAGGTAGATTTGTTCGAGTATTGTAACTTAGTACATATACCATATTACAGTTTGAGAATGGTCAAAGTTGAAAATAAAATATCATTAGAACTATTAATTAAATAACAATCTATTAACTTGTGAAAATGCTGTATGAGTAACTAGACCCTAATTTACTAGATTCAAACCTTAACAATGTCATTTAGCTTATAATTCCAAGGAATGTAATCCCTGGGGTATTAAACTTTATTAATAATCATTTTGGAAGGATATAAAATATTGCATACCCTTCCTGACATGGTGAGTGGTAAATGTGAGCATTCTTCTTTGCAGACCCAAGACATTTTGACTTTCTAAATTGTAAGACTGAGACTTCAAAGTGTCCAGTAAGACATTCAGACGTTATTAACAAAGACAAACAAAAAAGCCTCGTAAAAAGTTGAGACTCAACACAGCTTTATGAAAAGAATCAGACTACAAGATGCAGATAGCTGCTATAAAGAAAACCAGACTGCAAAACCTGTGATTAATTAGTAAAACATTTTGCAAGACCCATGGTTTTTGAAGGACAATTCTTCACTCCTTCCCATTCACTGTACAAGTTTCTACTCACTTGTACTCGGAGACAGGCCCCAACAGTACACAGGGACTCCCCCAAGAGTTGCAAGTGTGCTGCTAGGTCAATAGCTTCGGCTTTTTCCTCTTTGGACGTGACTACAGGTTTAGGGCTACTGAGGCCAAGAGATTTCTTGACTTCCTCTGCCTTTTGCCGCCAACTCTATGAAAGGATAGAGAAGCAAACATTATTCTAATTGAAAAATCAACTTATTAAGAGCAGGGTAATGTTCGTATATATTAAGATGATTCTTTGTCCTAATGCCAAATCATAGTTAATAATCAGAGAGAAATGGTTATGAAACCTCGCAAAGCTCTTTGTTGTATGATTTTGTTGACTACTCCTGCACAAAACCTTGCAAGATACAAAAAGCTGTTACATGTGCTCATTCATCTAGCCACAGAAGCATTGTGATTATGTAATTCATGTATAGTCTATGAGCATAAAACAAAAGATGTGCAGGGTTAAGGACATTCCAACATAAATCTTGGCCTGTTTGTTTGCTTAATTGATGTTTACCAGACTCCTAAACCATTTCCCTCTGTTACCTATGCCCAGATCTCTTCCCCCACTTTTGTTATTCTTGTTAGACATCCATTTCTAATTTCTAAAAGTTTACTTCAGCCATACTTGTACAGTTAACTTGTTTGAAATGACATGGAGCAATTACATAATGTATATCACACACAGGTACACTACATGTACTTTGTGAAAAGACACTTCCAAAACTTATACTCTTAGTCATTTTTGTTTAAAAGTTCTTAGTCTAGCTCCTTTGAACATTTCTTTGCAACAGCCTTCCTGATGCAGAATGATTGTAATTTTCACTTAATAGAGACTGACACATGTCAGTTACATGTAGAAGTGGGTTCCAAAAGAAGTGAGAAGTATGGGTTAGCATATGGTCAGGACACAAAATCCTGGCTATTATGGAGAAGTCGCTGGACAGATATATTGAATCTACTGCACCAATAATAATATCAAATTTCTCACCTCCTTGTCTTTTTCACTAAGGTTGTTCCAAGCTATGCCAACTTTCTTGCTGATTTCAGTAAATTCTAAGAGCAAGATCGAAGCAAAAACTCTAATTAAATATGTTACAGCACCTTTACTTTTTGGCCGAATTGTGCATATTTAATAACGAAACATACCTAATCCAGGGTTTTCTTCCACTACCTTCTTCCGATGCTGCTTGCAAAACAGCAGGTAGGATGTTACTATTTTAGGTTTCTAAGAAGAAACAATAAACAAACACAGATGAGTTTTATTCAATACATGTAAGTCAATTGGAATTTAAAATCTTGGTTTGAGTTGACACTTGAAAACACTTTGGAGAAAATGTGTCTGTGTGTCCATCTTCTCAGGGAGGATAAAAACTGCATTCCATACAGAAAATTAGGTCTTGACCAACCTCAAGAAGTTATCAAAATGCAACGACCATGTCATTTAAGCGAACTGCACCCAAGTAATTATGTACCACATAGTTTGTAAAACGGTAACTATAGACTCAAGGACCACACTGTATACCATTTGAAAGATATACATTAAAGTGCCTATGAGGTAAAAAATAATTGCTGCTTATTTGAAAGGTCTTTCAAAGTATAGAAGAATGGCGTTTTTCTTTTTAGAATATATATTTTTGTTTTAGAGATATTTACGTTTTTGTGAGTAAAGTGATGACGTCATAGGTGGTTTCATTAAAACAGTACAACAATCAATCAAGAATATCTCTAGAAATATTAAAGCGGTGTTCTTCAAACTTAGCATCAGGACTGTACATCACAAAAGAAGAAAATGATACCTGTCGTGCCATAGCCATGACAACAGTTATGCCGATGATCCTGTTTTAATTAAGACTAGAATTCCAAGATTTTATCCTAAACAAGGATCACCCAATCACAACAATCTAATGAGGATAATTAAGTCAGTATGGGAACCATTTGAGGGCCGAGCTAGACTCTTTGTCACACTTTAAACGATTGCAAATGGGGATATTGGGTTTTTCACAGAGACTGGAACTGAGATTGTTGCCATGGCAACAACATAGTAGGTGTCATTCTGTTTCCTTTGTGATGTATGTTTCTGGTGCCAAGTTTGAAGAACATTGCTTCAATATTTCTGGAGATATTCTTGATTGAGTGTTGTACTGTTTTAGTGGAACCACCTATGACATCATCACTTTCCTCATTTGCATAATACAAAAACATAAATATCTCTTAAAAGAAAAAAGATACTCCCAAAAGGAAAACGCCATTCTTCTTTACTTTGAAAAGCATTTCAAATAAGCAGCAATTATTTTTTACTTCATAGGCACTTTAAGTAAATGCAGGACAAAAAGACTGCATCATAGTTTTTTTCTCCAAGTACCAGTTTAGTGTTTAACAACCTCTAGACTTTGAGCCATATATATGTACCCACATATCTTAAATTGTGTAAGTATAATTTTATTTGTAATTTTAATACAGAATCTATTGCAACCCCATATGAAAGCTGTTAAAGTCAAACGTGCAATCTGAAAAAGAAAACGGACAAAAACCCACTTAACACAATTTCAATTGTTTATTTTCTATAGGCCTGATTGTTTACAGAAAAATTTTCACAGATGACTACTATCCATCCAGGTATTTTCCATGGACGGCACTATGGTCTGATAGTATGTCGCTATGGATGAACACTATTGCATCACAAGATCAATTTAAACCAATAAGAATCTCAGAAAAATTTAGTGGTGAACTATAAAGCATAATATGCATGTGGGTTATTGTAAGATATTAACTTGTCCTTAAATGTCTAAGACGAAAACGTTGCACAATTTGTTGGGGTGGTTAATCAAAGTCTCAAATAGGAGGGGTGTATGATTTTATGCTTTCAAATGACAGATATGTCCAAGACCTTTTTGCTGTTCAAATGTGATTGAAAAATTGCCAAATATTGAGCACATAATGATTTTTTGTACCACATGGCAATCTTGGAAGTGAGAGGGTTAAGACAACTTGATATACCTGTGGTGACTTGGTATGTTTTGCTGGAGTTGCACTTCCCTTTCCCTTTTTGCTTTCTGTTGCTGAAGTGGTTTTCTTTTGGTTAGCTGAAGTTGAGGTTGTTGGTTTTGAGATCTTCTTTGTCTTGACATCTTCAGACTTATTGTTTGTAGGAATCTTATCTTTTTTAATCACCAACCTAACATGTTCACCCTCGGATTGTGAAGAAGACTGTAACTGCTTTTCGCCATGAGAAGTGACCTTTTTTGGTTTCTTTTTCTTTTTGCCACTTTCGTTGGATTGTTTTTCAGTGGAGTCAAGTCCTGCACTGTTACTCTGTTCAATGTCATTACTTGCCATTACTGGCTCACTGTTTGACAGACCCTTAAATTTGATGGAGATCTTCGTTTTCTTTTTTATCACAGCCTTTTTATTTTCATCAGGATCTGAACTTTCATTAGGTAATTTAGCTGCAGATTTCTTTTGATGTGATTTCTTTGGTGAGCCATCTTCATGACTTCCTGAGGAATGCTTGTGCTTATGATGACGATGGTGGTGATGGTGATGATGATGATGATGATGTTTCTTGTGTTTTGTCGAATCTTCTAATTGAGGAAGTTGTAATTTTAGGATGATATGCTCATGTTCTTCAGTTTTACTGTCAGAATTGCTCGTGGCTCTCTTTGACTTGTCAAGGGCCTTGTTCTTATCTTTGGTAGCTTTTTGCTTTGTATCTTTACTTAGCTTTCGTTTCCTTTTACCATTTGATACACTGGTATCAAGATCACTGGATGCTGTAGAACTATCAATAACACCCCTGGCAATGTCACTCAGAGAAAATCCTTCAGTGTTCTCCACACCTTCTTGTTTTACAGCACTGTCACCAAGTGACTGAGTTTGTTTCTTTTTACTCAAGCCCTTTGGCGTAGTTGTCTTTGAAGAAATCAAGGTTTCATAATCAGTACTGTGCCCAGGTTCAATTTTAACTTTCACACCAGGTACACCAACCATTGACATCTGAGTCTCTTGTGAAGTTTTGACTTTCTTTTTGACAGGATTACCCTTTCTTTTATTTAACCTTCCTTTACTCTGGTCATCTTTTGAACCTGCTGACTGGCTTGTCTCTGACACTGGGGTAATAACAGCTGCCATATTTTCTGGAACAACAGCTTCTGTGCTGATATATCTACCAACATCTGGCCTGTCCACTTTGACAACTACACTGTCTGATTTCTCTTTTCCATGGTTTGAAGATAATTTCAATTCCTTCTTAGTAGATGACTGTAGTTTACTGAACTGCTGACCACTGTTACTTTTTCTTCTCTTGGGTTCCTTGGTTGTAGTGGATTTTTGTTGCTCAATTTGATTCACTAACTCAAACCTTTCTTCCTCATATATCTTTTCAGTTGGGTTACTTCCTTCTTCAATTTTGTCCGAAACTTCGTCACCCTCCAGAAGTGAGAAAGTTCTTTTTGGCTTATGACCTCGTGATGACACTCGGACTTTAGGCGAAGGTTCATCACCTGTGACTGGAGTGCTCTTTGAAAGATTCTGATCATCTGAACCTGTTGCTGTGGACAATCTCCTTTTGGTACCTTGACTTTTTGGAGTTCTTGTTTTCGAAGAGGTTAATTCTGGCACATGCTGCTTTACTTCCTCCCTGTCTTCTTTCTCAAGTAAAGGGAAACCCCTTTTTGGCAAATGAGGTCTTGAAGAGGATCTTGCTTTAGGAGAACTTAAATTTGCTGACTCACTCTCTAATCCTTGGATACCAGGTTCCTCTGATTTCTGCTCTGCTTTTTCCTCTTCTTCAAGTAGTGAAAAGATTCTCTTAGGCACAGGGGTCCTTGACGACATCCTGACCTTGGGTGAGGGCTCATCTGGAGTTTCTCTCTTACTCCCTGAGTTAGATGTAACTTTTTCTTTTTTCCCCATAACTCCTGTGGTCTTTGGTGTTGTACTTTCAACTACTTGACTGGTAGTATCTGATTTTCTCCTTTGTGCGACTTTCCTTTCACTTCTCTGTTGTTTTTTACTTGCTGTCCTTTCTGTATATTCTACTTCATTTTGGGCTGTTTTAAAAAGATCTGTCTCTGTTTTGAGCTCCTCAAGATAATTTTGATAACTTCGTCTAGTTTCCCTTTTGTGACCTTCATCATAAGAGACAGCAGGAGTCGATTTCTTTTGTTTTCTGGCGATCGAAGGATCGCTTTTGGGTGTAATCCGTTTTGAGATGGTAGACGGTTGCTCTATTGACTGAATTAATCCATAATCCCCTGGTTTTGAGCTTGAAGGTGCCTCAACAGTTCTACCAATAGCAGCAGTTTCTTCATCGTCAAATACTTTAGGCTTGGGTGGCCTTGACGATCTTCTGACCCCGGTATCGGTGTCCTGTACAGTTTGTAGTGGACTTTCATTCCTTTCAGCTATTTCTTCTTCATCTTCATTTGACTTTGATCGCTTTTTTAGCGGGAGAAAAGAAGGTGAGAAGTCTCCATCTCCACCTGGTTCTCTCCTACGTTTACTTGCTTTTCGATGTGACATTTGATCAACCAGTATCTATTCACTCTGGTGAGATAAGATTTTGAGCGTAAAACACACACACACAAAGACAACAATCAGACCGCCATCTTTGTTGTGTCTCGCTATTGCTATTTGAGTGGGGTCTAGGTACAAGTCAGTTCCAGTCCCCAGCATCCAATAATCATGGCGGCGTTTTGAACCCACACATTCAAAATCCTTCAAAATCTCATCTTTCAAACTTTGTTACTCTAAAATATTCTCCCTTACATTCAATAATGAGTTCTTCTGATATAAAAGGTAGGTACAAGTTTACCAACATCTTTTTGAAAATGGCGTTTTATTGAAGTCTGTCTCGATGTCATTGTGCTGTGAAGCTCATGTGCGTTAAATATATATCCACTCAGATTTAATAGGGAGACTGACAAACCAGAATACAGAGAGCCAAAGAACGGGATGCAAAAAATGTGGATACAGTAAGTTTAAAATTAATTACAATTTGAGTTGTCCATTTGCCAAGGGAGGAGAAAGAGTTGAAATTAACAGGTTGCTGAGTATCCCCGTTTCCCTTCATGAACTTTTCAACACATTTACACCTTTTATATAATTTCTGACTTAACTGCAGAATACCTGGCCACTCCGAAACACTTGTTCAAACAGTGACTAAATAGCTATGAGGCTACAAAGATGCAGAATACCCAGCCACTCCAAAATGCTTCTTGAAACACTGTCTACATGGCTATATGTAGCTACAGAGATAAGTAGCTGTGTAGCCATGTTGCCACATGGTCATGCGGCTATGCGCCTACAAAGATGAGTAGCCATGTAGCCCCATCGCCATTTAATAATGTGGCCATGTAGCCACATACCAGTGTAATGTACCAGTCAATTTTTTCGCCTGTTTGTTGGGAATTTGGGAAATCGTCATGACCTAAATAAACGTTCTAGCTGACCAAAGTCGCTGGTGCCTCTTTTTAAATCAAACTATAGTGGGCCTGTTAATACTTGTCTGACTGAAACTGTCAGAGAGTATTTTGTTTCGACCAGATGCCAGAAACGTCCATGTGGCATAATAACATACCAGTTATTGACTCCATGCTCAATTAACTCAGTTACTCAATCTCTTCAAGGGTTCACATTTACTGTAATCTTGAGGGGAGTTTTCCACAGCTTATCCACTAGATGGCCCTACATATGGCAAATAGTGATGCCAGCTCTGCTACAGTAAGAGTTTTGGTCTCGTTTATCTTCTGGCCAATGTCGGTACTTCTAGTTTTAGCTCCAGAACATTGGTGATCACGTCACAAAGAGAAATTCAATGTTATGCTAAGCAGTGACCTGTTCAACATATCAGTGGGTCAGCAAAAATCACAGGGAGTAGAGGCCTCGGCGAAAAACCCGAGATCACGATTATCATATCATTCTCTTTCATCATACTGAGATAAAAAATCTTTAAACATACGGAAATTCAAAGTACCAATCAAAGGGCAAGGCTATGCTCTAATGGCGCCTGGTCGCCTCAGGCGACTAACATTTGGTGTGGGGCGACTGAAAAAAAAAAAGCGGTCGCCCATCTGGGCGTCTAGATTTCGGCTTGTGTGAAAACATGAAATGAAACCAGCGAGCGTATTAAAATGGAACGGAACGAAACAAAAGAAACTTCCTCGTGCTCCTGCGCACCCTTAAGTCTGAAAAACAAAAGCGTTGAAAGCGCAGTGCAATTCAATAGCTGTGTGATCTATATTAAACGTACGTTTCTCGCGTCTCGCAGCAAATTTCGCGGCTTCACCGCTAGACTCTCACGCGCGTTACTAACTGAAGAAAAAAGAGAGACTGTTCGCAGTCCAGTTTCGCTTCGGTGGTTTCTTTTCTGGTTTTTTAATATAGTACATGGCCCAGCTTTCTTGTCCATTGAAGGACGCGATAAAGCGAGCAACTGATTGTAACTAACATTTTATAATTTTACTCACTAATTTGATGATATTTGCAGAACTAAAAAAAAATTGGCAGGACAACAACAAGGATTGTTCACATTCAAAGTTGTCGCGTCTGTGTTATGTAATACTGTTCCACATGATTTAGCACAAAAAATTATTTTGTCCTTGCCCGTGAGAAACTGCACGATTTTTGCACAAGCATGTTTTGAAGATCTAATTTTTCTATTGAAGTGGTTGATGTTTATGTTTCATTTTTGTGTTTCAACATATTCAAGTATAACCATGAAATGGAATATTAATTAATTAATTAATTAATTAATCAATTCGGTCGACCAACCTGGAAGGCTGGGTGACCTACTTGTGATGGTTAGGTGCCAGAAGGGCGCCCTGAAAATTTTCCTAGAGCACAGCCTTGAAGGGGCCAATCCACACCTTACATTTATTATCTTTTGTAGAAATTAGACTTTTTAATGTACTTTTCTGGGTGAGAAAAACAGGATTTGGGATAGTGGTGAAAAAACTGTGCGGGATGTGGGATTCGTGAAAAAGATCAGGATGGCGGGATCAGGACCCCCTTCCAGACCCTCTTTAAAGGGGTACAAATTTGAGTGGCCGGGGTATTCTGCAAGTATTCCCATTTTCTTCCCTCCTCTCAAGGTTTATATTTACTATTGCACTCTTCTTCTTTATACCTACCATTTTTTTCCGAGTCATGCACAGCTCATGCAGAGGCTTGTGATGATCATCATATGAGTGCCAGGATTTTTTAAGATGATCACTGGGAGAAGGGTACTGGTGGAAATTTCGGATAGGTGTAGTGCTGAACGCTATAATAAGATAGGGACCTGGACTAGATATGATTTGCCTAATAGGGGCCTGGTTACGTGTTCTCGTCATTGTGTAGCGAGGATGCTCGTCTCCATTAAATGAACGTCTCTGTGAAATGGGGCAACTATGTCGTGGCGACCAATGTAACAGGCCAAGACAAGGTGATCCAGCTACTTGAGAATGCTGTGATGAACAGCTCCGCAAGGACCTTACATGAAACACGGGCAGTTCCCTCACCGACATAACTGCCACTGAAGTCATGGAAACAATTAAGAAACTGGCTGTGCAGGAAGAAAACACAATGGTTGCCTGAGTGCAATTCCACAACATGCACCAGGACCAGGAAGAAACGATTGGCAGTTTTGGTGCCCATCTGCATGGACAAGCTGGCGTTTGCAAGTTCCTAGTCACTTGCCCTGGTTGCAATGCAGGAGTTGATTACACAGAAAACATCTTGTGCAATGTCTTAACACGCAGTCTGGCCGACAGTCAAATTCAACTAGATCTGCTAGGAGACAGAAATCAAGACACTAGTCTCGAAGAAGTCTTTCAATTTATTGAGGAGAAAGAAGCTGGTAAACGACCTGCTGGCCGCCTGTCACAAAGCCAAGGTGTAGATGCTGCCCTTAGCGAATACCAACGCACTAAACAGGATGAGATAAAATACAGCAAGGATGGAGACAACAATAAGCTGTGCTCTTATTGCAACAAGCGGGGCCATGGCATGAGAGTGACGACCAGAATACCACAACATGACTGCCCTGCTTATGGCACCATCTGCAACAAGTGCAGGCGACAAGTGCAGGTGGCAATACCAGGGCAACAGAAAGTGCTATCACTCTGCACTGCAACCATTCATCATGCTTACAGCAACAGCCCACCCTGAAGACTACACAGCACTGGGATACAACCCCCCACATCACGGCTGACACCTGTACAACTCTCAGCTATGGCCAACACAGGTTGCCAAAGCTGCTTGGCTAGCATAAAGGTCATCCATCGCCTCGGCCTGAGTGAGAGTGATCTGATCCCTGTCACCATGCAAATGTATGCCGTGAACAACAATGGTATCAAGATCCTGAGTGCTGTCATCCTCAGGTCCTCGGTAAAACTCTTGAAAGCCAACAAACTGACAAATCGTGTATGTGACAAGTGACTCAGGCAAACTCTTGCTCAGTCGAGAAATCTGCACGGCACTGGGTATGATCACTAAGAATTTTCCCACGGTAGGTGAGACCCTCCATGCACGTAGCTCAACTGAGCCAGACACAGCCTGTGATGCAACGGGCACAACCCGCTCAGACAGTGATCCATATGCACCTTAGAGCACAACCAGTTCACCGTGCACCCGTCCACATTGCGGACCACCACCACAGAAGCCCGCTGAGCTCCCATTCCCAGCAGTTGAAAACGACCGGATGAAACTGCAACAGCGGCTGTTAGATTATTACCAAACCAGCACTTTTAACACTGCTTGAACCAGTACCAGTAGGAGAGCCTGTCACATGGTGCCACTGCATAGTCGTCTGCGCAAAAAAGAATGGCAAGCCTCAGACAACGATGGAATAGTATCCCATGATGCACCTCGTTAATGCTTATATTATCACTGCATACATGACGTGATCATTTATTACGTGCTCTCGCGTTAAAACCATGGTGTGCTTTCACACTTGTCTAAATTCCGTGGTTTCTGCTTTCAAGAAAACCGGTTTAGTTTATATTCACTGCATTTCCAAAGAGAATTTTGCGGTTACAGTGAAGGGTTTTACTTATGTTTCGTTGGTCTGTCGAGAAGTACATATAAGCTATGTGGAAAGCATATGCGAATGAAGAAGAGCCCTCATCCCTGCAGTTGTTGTGAATTTACCTGCGGACAAATTATTCACTGGGTAATAAAAGAAGCCCTGTGCTGATACAAATAAGTTCTCAAGATTCTAGGATTTTTTTCAGGATTGTTAACCGAAAAAAGTGATCTCCGGAGTTGCTTTTGTGTAATCAATTATGCAGCATCGCGGAGGTGTGAGGTTTGTTTTGAAACAGTAAGGTTATTTTAAATCAGCTAGAAGACATCCTAAAATAATAGTAAAATTCAAGACCCTCCTGCTTGTTCCTTTTTACAGTGTCTCAACCCTGGTGATTTTACAGGAGATGGACTGACCAGATTATTGCTTTGGTCTTTCGAATTAATATATACCTGCTCCCACCGCTCAATACATGAGACCGAGCGAGATACTCTCTGCTTGACAAGCGTTTACCACCAGTGGAAATCGACGAATATGACTTCACTGTTTTACTTCGACCTCTTAATGCTCAGTGGCAATGAATAATAACCGAAGCAACTTCAAAAAACATAATCATTTTGACTCTAAACGATGACCTAGCGCGGGAATAAAGCACCAAGCGAACTGAGACAGACTGGACATTCACACACGCAACACTGGTATGTTAGCAAATTTCAGTCCACTTGAATCGCTTAAAAGGTGAACAAAATGTGGGTACTTCTTGGCCAAAACTCATCAGCATTAAGCACTATAGCAGCCACATGGGAGAGGGTCAAACTGGCTACAACAAGCAACAGGGACATGACACAGCTAATCGACATTATCGAGCATGAATTCCCCAAATTCCGCCCTGGAGTACTACCAGTTCTGCGAACACCTATACACAGTCAATGGCATCATCCTCTTCAAGAATCGCATAGTCATAGCACCCTCCCTTTGACAGCATGTCCTGACTGTCTTACACTCAGCACATCAAGACGTCACTTCCATGAAGGCACATGCCAACAGCACAGTATTCTGGCCAGGCATCACCCCAGCCATCATTGCTCTACGGGAAACCTGCAACCATTGTAACCACATGGCACCCTCTCAACCAAATGCACTGCCCTTTCCTACTGTGCCCTCAGTATACCCCTTCCAATGTATCTGTGCTGACTTCTTTCACCACAAAGGGGTCCACTATCTTGTCGTCGTAGATCGCTACTCCAACTGGCCCATTGTTGAGCACGCACAGGAGGGATCTGAAGGACTAATTGACTGCCTGTGGTGTATTTTTTGCCACATTCGGCATCCCTGATGAAATAGCAACAGACGGTGGCCTTGAATTCACTGCAACAGCCACATGCCAATTCCTGAAGGAGTGGGGTGTACACCACCATCTTTCATCAGTGTCCTTCCCACACTCAAATTGCAAGGCGGAGATTAGTGTTAAGTCTGTCAAACAGGGCTGACAACACTGCCCCCAATGGCAGCCTTGACATCGACTCCCTGCAGTGTGCCGTCCTCCAATATTGAAACACACCTGATCCAAACAAGGAAAGCTGTCCCCCACACAGTGCGTTTTTGGAAGGCCCATCAAGGACCTCATACCTATCCTGCCTGGCCGCTATCAACCACACCTTACTTGGAGTTGACACCCTAGCCACAAGAGAGGAAGCTCTGAGAAACCGCCACATGAAAGCTGCCGAGAGATGGTCTGAGCACACCAAGAGACTCCCACCCCTGGCAGTTGGCAACCATGTGCGCATCCAGAACCAGACTGGCCCATACCCCACTAAATGGGACAAGATGGGCATAGTGATCGAAGTTTGCCAGTTTGACCAGTATATCATCCACATTGATGGCTCTGGCAGGATGACCCTCTGCAACCGCAAGTTCTTGAGGAAATATTTACCAGTGCAGACCACACCACCTCGACTCACCATTGACGATGACCTACAACACCTTGCCATGCTACCACCCAGACCAATCAAACAAGCCAAGTCCAGTCCAACATCAGTACCAGCAGAGCTGCCACCTCAACCATCACCTGCAAAGCCACTAGGTTGCCCACTCCAAGCAGTGATAGCCCCAGACCACACCAGCCCCAGCCCAAAGCGATGTGCACCTCAGCCACCACCTAACTACAAAACACCTCCCCTCCCTACTGCGAATCCATTGGTGCCAGCGAGCCCACCACGACACGCTGTCCTGCCCTACCACAGATCCATCAGCGCCGTCGAGCCCAGGTACACCTCCAGCATGCTCAAGAAACCTGCCTTAGCCCTGTCACGGCTTCAAAACTTCAATGTCAAAGGACTCCTGGAACAATGACATACTCAGGGACACTAGTTTAGACACCTAAACTTTGAGACAGTTGAGTGACACATGAGTGACACTATTTCTCTCGTTTTGTTCTGTTCTTTCAAATTGACACCTGTGATTTTATCAGTCTTTACTGTCCCCCATACATGGGCATGAGGAACCCTAAAGACTTGGAGGGAGATAAAGCAGAACGTTATAATAAAATAGGGACCTGGACACTAGATATGATTTGCCTGAAAGGGGCCTGGTGCAAGCCGCTCATGCCACGTTGTTACTGATCCAACATATCTGAAGATATCCACTTCCAAAGATTTTTTAAATGATTTCTGGTCTCAGTCTTAGCACTGTGGCTTTTCCCTTCAAAATTGGAGAATGAGAGGAAGGGTACCAGTACTTAGTGGATAAAAGTGTTGAACTTTTTACTTGAACTTTTCTTTCTTTCTTTGGTTCAAGTTTACATATTTTTCAAAACTGTGTCTGTTTATAAGGCTGTTATAACTCAAAATTCTTAGTTAGGCATGAGTAATTGGTGAGTAGGTAGGCATGAGATTGACATTTTTGACCCCCAAGCATGACAGTTGGTACGGCCAGGTATACTCCTTGCATATCAAAAGACCTACAGTAAAACAAAAGACCTCAGTATGAGGCTCTTGGGGAAAAAACCTACAAACTATGTAATTATTACCCAAAGCCTTGTATTGAGGTCTACTGTGTTAGGCTCAATTTTAATATATCAAAATTGGGCTATTCTTCCTCCTCACAAAGATCCAAAGCACCGTGTTTTTGTTGCAGTGATCAGCAAACTTTGTTACACCACATGAAAATGCTATACTCAAGGGCCATCATAAGTCACGTACATCACATAGTATTACGTGAACCTTTCATCATAATTCTCACTTAAACACTTGGTTGTTCTTTGATCAGGTGGCCACCTGACTTTTCAGTGTCGTAATTTTGTTCGTGTTGACCCTAAGAAGGATGTTGTTGTTGATGTGAGCAGTACATCCAGTGAAGACGAGAGTGATAAGGAAATCAGTGTTAGTTCAACATCATCCCCATCCTCATCTGATTCAGACACAAAATCAAGAGCTAAGAAAATAAAGATTCAGAAAAGGAAACCAGAAAAAGAAAGACAGAGGTCTTCTCGGTAAGATATCTGATAATGTGCATGTGTTTACTATCTTCAGCTTCAGTAAGGTTGGAAATGATTACAGTTATCAGTTTTTCTAATCCCGGGGAGGGGGTACTCCCTATAATGGCCTCTATGGAGAGGCTCCGCCCAAAAGGGGTACCTTTTTAAGGCTTTAGGTATATAAACTACGTGTAAAAGGGAAAGGATTTCACAAGTTGAGGTATATAAAAGGGTAGGGAAATCCTTCTTTTAGGTATTTAAAAGGGCCTTTAATTATAATATTTTGAAAAGATGCCCCTTATGGCTGTATCACAAAAATGGGAACAAGACTTCCTAAAGTAGGTATGTGAAAGGAGCACCTTTTTTCAGTTTCAAAAAAGAGTAAGGGGTTGCAAGCTCTACCTGTTTGGTTAGTTTATTCCCCTGTTTATTAAATAAATTCAGCCGTTTAAAACAATTGAATCTTCTACTGTAAACGGCCCCGTTCGAACAGCGAACTCTATCCATTTGTTTATGAACTGTTCAAGCGCTTCGTCCTTACTGTTCTACACTGTTCAAAGTGCCTCCTCTTTACCGCTCAAAACGTTTCCTTTAGCTGTTCGAAACCTCAAAATTAATGACGAAAGACTGAAGTTGAACCACTTAAAACAAATCACAAGCCTTTCGTAAAAGGCAATCATGCACCATTCATTTAAAAAGTAAACAACTCAAACACAACACGAGCGCTTCAAATTATTTATTTACGAGGCTTTATGAGTATCCTAAAATGAATTCATGCACAATAAAGAGTAACAGGAAATACCAGAACGCAGGTTGTGAACTGCAACAGTTGTTTCTCTGATTCTCAGCTCTTGTTCTACCAGTCTTTAACTCTAAACAGCCCGTTCGAATGGCGAGCTCTAACGTTTGTTTATAGCCCGTTCAAATGCTCTGTCTTTACTGTTCTACACTGTTCAAACGGCTTCTTCCTTACTGTTCAAAACGCTTCCTTTAGCCGTTCAAAACCTCAAAAAATAATCGGAAGCCTTTCATAAAAGACCATCACAGACCATTCAATTTAAAAGTCAACAGCTCAAACATGAGCACTTTGAAATAAGAAATTTACAAGTCCTTTTCAGTATCCTACAATGGATTCATGCACAATAGGGAGTAACAGGACAACCAGTACCCAGTTTATTCCTTGCACGTTATGAACGGCAACAGTTGTTTCTCCAATTCTTGGCTCTCATTATAAACAATGTTTCACATTATTCTACCAGACTTTAACTCTAATCAGCCGGTTTGAACTTCAAGCTCTATCCATTTGTTTATGAACTGTTCAAACGCTTCGTCTTTACTGTTCAAACACAGCATGAGCGCTTCAAATTAATTTATTTACAAGGCCTTATGAGTATCCTACAATGAATTCATGCACAGGACATACCAATACACAGCTTATTCCTCACAGGTTGTGAACTGCAACAGTTGTTTCTCTGATGCTAGTAAATAATTATAAAGTGTTTCACAGTATTCTATCTATTTAACGCTTGAATCATTAACCCTAAACAGCCTGATCGAAAGGCGAGCTCTACCGTTTGCTCATAATCCATTCTAATGCTTTGTCTTAAGTTACTGTTCTACACTGTTCAAATGGCCTCCGCTTTACCGTTCAATAGAAAATATCCTAACTTCATTTGAGTCCAAATTTGTTTCATTTATACTCTTTTGGACAAATTATCCTTTTTCAACAAAAAGAATTTGCATGGAAGCTCCCAATCAATAATTGCATTATTATACACCCATATCCATGAGGGTAGCAATTGTAAGTATGGCGAGGCAAACACTACAGCTGCCATTGTTATAACATTTATTCTTGTAAATGAACAGCAAAAGGTGTATTTTTATGGGACACTTATTTTCAACAGTATCATTTAGTCATTTTTTATGTTACTTCACAACAGTTTGTTTTGTTGATTTGGAAACTATGTTTTCCAAGAATCTCATCTTAAGTAATAAAAAGATTAGTTCTATTCTTTTGTCAATGTCATGCAGTCATATTTAATTGTTTTTTAGAAGATCTCAATCATTAGAAAGGACTTTAAAGGAAAGAGATGTTCCACGGAAAAGACCCGCATCATACTCTCCACCAGCTTATAAAAAGTATGCCACTTTGTTTAGAGCTCAAAACATTAATTTAATTCTACTTTTTACTGATTGTCATATGCTTCTTTTAAGGTTAGTCCTGGGAATTTGGCCAAAATTAATGTAGCATGGTTTGTTTATAATAAGTTAGTTTCTCAGATTTCAGATCCTAAGTAGCATGTCTATAGTCAAAATCTGATATTTCATGATCTGAGCATGCATTTTTTGCTGTGTAAAATTCACATAGACCAGTGAATTCATTAACACTTCCTTTCCCCCCTTGTAAGTCTGCAAAATTATGCCTAGTCTCTTTTTTTTATTTATAGACAGTAATAATATTTAGTTTTATAATTAGTTTTTGCTCTGTATTATTTGTAATTTTGAACTGCTGAAATAAATAACTAAATAAAGAAATAAATGAATGAATTGTCTCAGTGCACATAATTATCTATGAAGAGTAGCAATTATACATCCAGGATCACAGGATCCCCTGGAAAAAAAAAAATTTAAGGATCTTATCAAGGATCCTAATCCTCTGGGGTTCAAGGTATATCTTTGCTTGGCTGCGTTAATTCCTAACCTTGCAGTGCAAACTTAAGGAAGGTTTTTGGTGGACAAAATTTGATTACAAGTATTTCAGCTCTGTATCAAACTGTTATGTTTGTCAGGTTAATAATACATTAATTAAAATAAGATAATCATTGAAGGCAAGACTGAGTTCATTATTTTTATTGCAGAACAAAGAGACACCATACAGTAAAAACCGATGACAGTGACTATAGTAAGGAACTTTGCAGTAGTTTCATTTTTGTCTTTATTCCAGTCTCAACTCAACTTTTATGTAACAGCTGATTTGTAATAGATATTTTGTCAAAATTACAAGAAGCTTAATATTCCATCTTGGGCTTAAATACAGCACATTATTTAATTTTATGGGACCTTTTCTTTTTCATTGGATCCATTCCATTTGAAGTGTTGAAAGTAATAAAAAATATTATAACAGAAACATCAGTGTTATGATTAGATGTGACATGACATGTTCCCAGTTGGCTTGTTAGCTCAATATTGGTAAGAGCACTGCATTCGTTCACACATTTTCTCAGGCTATATTTTCACAACTGTTTAAGTTGTATATGTTGCAGTTAATGTTTGGTCTCAGTTAATTTAATAATTTTACTAGTTAATTTTTTCGAACTAGTTTTTTTTTTCCCTTTTGTTTTTATAATTATTTTTTGGGGGGGGGGAGGGGAAGGGGTGTTTCTCAAAACGAATGACACACTCACCACCAGCCTTAACCCTATCCTGATCCCTAACTCTATTGACCCCCTAACCCTAACCCTGGACCAACCCCCCCCCC
>CM042757.1:2208894-2218894 GCA_022496165.2 Catalaphyllia jardinei
CCCTAACCCTAACCCTGGACCAACCCCCCCCCCAGTTTTTGTATTATTTTCCACTCACCTGGCAGACCTTTGACTTTGAAGTCCATCTTCATCTCCACTACAAGCAATAGTTGCAAGTTTGCTTGTTGGTCTAATAACTTATTGGTCCTAGACTCACCCTTTCCCTTTGACGCATATTAGCCTGGTTTGAAAATTTTCAACCTAGTTTGAAAAATATGACTAAGTTAAAAATAAAATTTTACCACAATTTCTGCTAATCTCACAATCTGGTTGGCTAATTTGCTGTGGTAAATAAGAGTCCATACCACGCTGCTCACGTCAGTGTGTCATAAAATGCCTTTTTCAGCTCATGCTCTGAAAAAAAATTTTCTTTGACGTCGATATTGTGGTAAAAAACAAATCAAAATGGGGTTTATCGTGGGCCTGTACTCTTATAGATGAGTATGTGTCATTACTCTTTTTCCAAACATTTTTTTGCATTATTTCTGCATATTAAGTGAGTGCAAAAGTTTTTGAAAGGAAAGTCTGACGCGTACAAGCAGCTCATTTGCATAATGCAATGCGTGCACTTTCAAGTCGAAGTCAGTGTTTTCAATTGTCAAGACAAAAAGATTTATTTCGTTATCTTTGATATTGTGGTAAAAAACAAATCGAATGTGGTTTAGTGTGGTCTGTACTCTTATCGACAACAATACGCGTCATCATGGTGGTCAAAATTTGTTCTGGACTCACTCAGCTGCGCCTCATGAGTCCACAACATTTTGACCACTGTGACAACACGTATCGTTGTCAATGAGAGTACAGACCACACTAAACCACATTCATTTGTTAATCACCTAGTTAGACGAAACTAACCAGTTAAATTATAAAATTAACTGCAACATATGTATGTAACAACTATTTTACAGTTTTATTAATTTAACTATGTGCATTGAACATGTACAAAAGACTTGATGTCTATATTATTCTCTGTAACTGTGATGATCATTCACTTGAATTATGTCATTATTGTTAATATCTCTTTGTGTGCTGATGTATGAAGTCAGATGATAACTTTTTTGATAATATTTCCTTTTCTCAAGTTAACCTAGTTCCAGAAAGTATTCATACCTCCCTCACAGAAGGGATTTTTTTTTCAAGACCTCATCCCCACCTCTATGGAAATTCCAACTATATTAAGCTTTATACATTTCTTTAAATTTTATGGTCTTTTCTAGCCCCCACCCCTTGGGGGAGTATGGCTATTTTCTGAAACTGTATATAATAATTAATAAATTAAATAAGTAATGAATTATGTAAAAAATAACAAACAGTTACAACGTTGTTATAGGTGACAATAACTCTGACAGTCGTAGAAGAAAAAGAAAAAAGACAAAGAAACATCACAAGTTAGTACACATTCCATTAAAAAACAAAACAGAAAGCCATGTAATAAACAACTTATTAACTTTGAATGTTTGGTTTATGGGAAAATCTTAATCCTTGGCCTTGCCTATTGACCTTGCAGTCAATACAGTCTTGGTTTGAGATTTTCCTGTGAAGACCTCCCTCTCAGTTAATAAGCTGTTGATATAATTGTTTTGAGGGGTTGTGGAGGGTAAGATTCATGGTGTAATGCCTGAAAATGGGTTGAAATTGAGATAATCAACTAATGTGACCTAGCACAATCCATAAGCCTTTGATTAAGCGTGTGCAAAACTTGACTTCAGGATAGCTTCTCAATGTTTGACTGCAGTCCCTGATGATACATTGGTGGTTAGAAAATAATTTGAAGCTTAACATTTAACTTTTAGGAAAGAAAGTTCAAAGCACAAACACAAGACGCACAAGCAGAGGGAAAAGAGGAAAAGAAGTAAGAAGAAAAGTAAGAATCAGGATTCTTCCTCAGAATCTGAATAATAACATGCAATGTCCAATTTTACTTGTGTTTGCACACAGCAACACAGCTATAAATTTTTCATTGGTCTGTCATAAATGACTAAGATCTGGTGAAAAGTGAAAATGCCAAGAGGGATTGGAGGAAGGTTGTTTAAACATCCTTAATTTGTGAATATTATTGTAACAGTCAGTGGTAGATCAAATCACTTCCTTTTTAGATCAAATCACTTCCTTGTGATTTGGAATAAATAACAATTATTCCATGAGCCCGCGTTGGATATGAAGTGATAAAATAACCAATGAGCGCGTAGCGCAAGTTGGTTGTAATCACTTCATATCCAACAAGGGGGAATGGAATAGTTGTTTTAGTAAATTCTCAAACCGGGTTTTGCCACCAATTTTTATTTCCACAATTTTACAAAGCAAAAACTTTTAAACTTGGCGCACTATTTTCTATATGACGTAAAATTCCGACTATTGGCTCATAGTCAGAGTTTTTTTAGCCAATCAAAAAGCTAGAAATGCAATATTCGGAGCTGAGAATTTACTAAAAGCCAATATTGCCTTTTCTCCAGGGGATTGTAGTGGTGCAGCAACTTACCTAGCAGACAAGTGAGTTTGGAAAAGATAACTTTTCTTAATTTTCTGAATTTCATTTCAAGCACTTATTAAGCCAGCCTCTCATGCAGACTTCATTATTCTAATCTCCTGCATGACCAGCCATAAGAATGTCTGTGAAGGATACTATTATTAATCAATTTTTCCCTGTCCACAAACTGTCCCTGACTTTAGAAAGCTCACTGGATTGCAGTTTGAAAACTTCATCCACTTTGTTTTGACGACATACATATAGGTAGTATCTTTGCCGAATTCCAAATGTTTCAAGAGTGAAGATCATTTGGTTCATAACAGCTTACTGGCTGCTGCCAATGAAGACACTATGCACTGCATCTTTCTGAACAACTTTGATGAGCAGCATTAATTTTATAGGGTTTTGTCACCATCTGTGAAGGAAAAGACCAACCAATGTTCTGCTCTTGACTAGTTTAATGTAATACACATCATTTGATCAAAGGGCAAGTTAAGACTGAGGAGTTCAAAAAAGAAAAACGTTTTATTGATCCCATGAGTCCCTTCCCTTGGTATTTTCGGAGTTAATTTTTCATGCTTTGCTGTACTCAACAAAAAATAAAAAGAAGATAAATTATTACATGAAAACTTCTCTTCGAGTGTTGAAAAATATTTCACTAGTGACGGCAACAAAGGAGTGAAATATTCTTCAAAATGAGAAGAAAAATTTTGTATCTATATGCAGCCATGTAATAATATTCTATTTATTATATAAACACCACCGAAATACAAAACCATTTCACTCTCACTGCAAGATGTGCAACTTATTATTTATTATGTAACCATAGTAAGACCTACATTTACATTGTATTATCTATTGCTCCCACATCCCATTGTACCTGTTATCCAAACTGTATAACAGTATTTTACTACAATGGAATGAAACACATTAAAGTGATTATCATCAGTTTAATAATCTGCAATTTTGTAAGTTATAATAAGTTTTTTTCAGCTAAAGTACAGTCCAGAAAGAACCTTTGTAGTTGGTAACATGCAAATGTTCTCAACTACACTCAGCTGATTTTATGTAAGAAAATATCTTTGACTCTTGTAAATTCTTGCAGACAATATTTTTTAAAACAATAAATGAAGGAGATTCTAACATGAAAAAGTGATCTTTTAAATATTAACCTTACAAAGTCTTCTGTGGGCATAAAATTGGTTGAAGTATAATTCATTTAACACACTTGTCAACCAATGTATACCAATCTATTCCTTTGTAAAGCTTAAATAACAAACTTGTAATCTACAAAAATGTGTCCTGTTATTAGTTATTTATGTTCTACATTGTGACTAGTTTTACTTCAGTCTATGACTCAGGGTGTGCCCTTGTCAAGTATATTGTATTGTCTGTGATCGAAATCTTAAGGTTGTAATCTTATTGTTGAATATAGAGTCCCTTATATTCAAATTGAAAATAAAGAAGAAAATATTTTGTTAATAATAAAATTAGAGTGTATCATGAAAATCACTGTCTGATTTTCACTTTTTCCACAACTGCACACAAAAATAAATACTATGTTAAAACATCAAGGGTAGACTTCATTGGAAAAATCCACATGCCGGAGATTAATTGAATTGCAACACAGATTTAACATTTCTTTGATAAAATCTTAAAATGGATTATGAATCCCAAGAATCCATAATGATGAAATAATCTCAACCCTTTTCTTTTTTCATGAATGAGTGACCATGGGTAAAATTAAGGTGTCCAGTTCAGTTTCAGAACCTTTGAGAACAAGATAGTAACCCTCAGATTAACCTTTGTCACTAAATGTTTGTCACCGGAGGTGATCTCTAATGCTGTTCCAACCTTTGTACATAATGCATACTTGACCATACTTGACTACAGATTTTTATGTCATTATTTTGAAGACCAAGACTCCAGGAATACAGCTAACGTGTTGTATTTACACCTCCAGGTCTTGATCAAACTTTCCTTTAAGTTACATGCTCAATTAACAATACATGTATGTCAGCAATCGTTGCTTGCATTAATTCTTGATGCCACAATGTAACTTCCAGTTATGGCATAAAATGTTATCTCAAGTCCATAAGCATTGAAGCAGGGTTCTCCAGGTATGATTTCCACAGATTAGAGAATCTAGCCATTGTTGCACCTTCTATAACTCTATGATCAGCTGACCAGCTCACATTGACTATGTGTGCTTTGTATACATTGTCATTCCCATCAAACTTTGGGACTTCCTGTATGAGAGGTGATAAAAGATGCAAGTGTGGGATATACTTTGTTCAAGGACATTTCTGCTAACGTTGCTCATTATATTAATTTTACAAAGCAAGCACAAACACTAGTGGGGCCAAACAGTAAAAAAAAGGTCCAGTTTTATGAATCTATGGATAGTGTGAGCAATTCAGAGTACAGATCATGGTACAATAGAAAGATTCAGCTAATGTGTTTACATCCTTGTTACCCCAATTAAGATCATGCGATGATTCATTCAAAGGGAGGATACAACTGGGCTAAGTTTTCATGCACAACTGAGTGCATGAGAGTATGCGCAATCAGAACGTTTTGTAACCTCCAAATGAAACATCACAGGATCTGAATTAGTTGGTAACAAGAATGTAAACATCTTAGCTGAATCCCTCTATGATGTGCTTTAGCAGCAACTGTGGGATGAAAACGTCACGCTTAATCTGGTCTCCAACACTGAAATTTGCAGTAAACTGGTACTTCTTATTGTGTCTTATTGTATATACAGTTAACACGACACGAACCTGTATTGTACCAATCGCACCGATAGCAACTTCAGGAGGCATTATTACTGGTTTGGCATATGTTCCTCCAATCTGCGGTTAAGAATCACCTTATCGTTAGTGATGTAGAATGTCAATCTACGTACAAAGAAAACAATACACAATATTGGAGCTTGTATTTTTATGATCTAGGCACAAGGTCTAAACTGTACTGTCTAGGACTCTTAAACCTGCACAAAAATATTAATGGTTCTGGAAAAATAGTAACATAACTGCTAATTGGTGGTTCTCTTTGAATTGCCTATAAACAAAGCTTACTGAGTACAGTGCTTTTACAATGCGTAATGGCGCTTTTATAGCTAGACATGGCTACGGGTGTAAGCAATCTTCCACAACACTTGACACAATAAAGCATTCAAGGATCTCAATCGATCTTGGCAGATGCCAAACAACATGACATCGTTCTAACATAGTTAAATGCAATAACTAACTGTTTTTGAGGTTCGTGCATCATGCTCCATTAACTGTGTTTTACTGCTTGCATCGTAAAACTTTCTTCTAATATGTAAAAGTATATAAGTTGGTTGGTTTATGGAGATGTGGTGGACCTATGGTAACTGTGTTTACCTCTGGATTGAGCAGTCTGGGTTTTAAGCCCTTGCATAGGAATGTCATGTTGTGTTCTTGTGCAAGACATTTTACTGTCACAGTGCTGCTCTCCACCCAAATGTATAGATGGGTACTATTGAATTTAATGCTGGGGATTGTCCCCACCATTAAATTCAATAATCCTGCAATGGACTAGCACCCTTTCCAGGGGGGAGTAGAAGTACTCCTGGTCAATTAATGCTACAGTAACTGGAGATACACTATAAACACCTGTCTGATGAGCCACATGGATATTATACACGCTTTATTTGCCATTACAACATGTGAAATGCAACTTACAGATCCAATGTTGGACAAAGTAAATGTCCCTCCTGTCAGATCATCAGGCATTAATTTACCAGCAAGTCCTTGCTGATGAAGTCTGTTAAGATCCACAGCAATATCAAATATTGACTTGTTTTGTACATTTTTAACATTTGGTACTAATAGACCTTGTTGTGTATCCATGGCAACACCAATGTTGTGAGAGCCCTGTAAAAACAATAGTGCAATTATTAGTGACTTACTCCACCTGCAAAACTTAGCTGACTGATCTTACATGTGCTGCAGCTAATGCTTCCAATTTGGGGTTAATTGATGAAGATAGCTGGCAAGGATATGACAACAGCACTAGCAAGCTCTGTGTGACTGCTAAGCCTCGAAAAGTTGGTATCATCACCTGACAAAGTACACAGTCAAAATGTCGTGACCTACATCACAAAATACAACATTGTGAGGTGAATGATCACTTCATTTTTGATCATGTGCTGGGTATACCTTACCCTAATTTTTTTTTAACATCATTTTTGACTCCCAAGCTAACTTTCAAGTCTTACAACAGTTTGTAAGAGGCATCCAACAAAATTTATTTATACATGCTACTAGTGTTCAAAGATCAGAATAGTTATTGCTGACTTTTTTAACCTGCCCTTCCTTCAAATCTGTGCCACCTATAGAAAAACAACACTGTAACCTAATGGTAAAACAATATTCTTATGGCAAAATACATTTTTCCTTTGATTAGCAACCTTAAAAGTGATGTTCTCACACTCTTGGTCCACTGAACTATTTAATATTGGAAAATGTAACAGAGCCATTGACGCTGCCTTGATGAACATTGGCATGAAGGATAGCTTCACCCCTCTGGATAGGAATGATTCTTTACTGTGATTTCTCAGCCTATGCAGGGAAAAAAACAGTTTTATTTAATTATTTCAACTAAATAATTTCCATAGTGAACCTAATTAGGCTGTGTACAAACATCAAAGTTGTCTACTAACAGATGTTTATCTGACTGATAACTATTACAAAGGTGAACAGAACTGAGATTTTACTATGCAAGCAGACTGCTGTTAATGGCCTCAAAACTGAGGACAAGAAGTGACTGAAGGAAAGATAACTGGCAAAAACTAGATCAGGTATCAAAGGCAAAAAATCACTTATTTGCCTTGACTTGTTCTGAATATGGTATCATCTGCTAAGTAAACATTTTGGTATGGCCCAGACAGTGAAAAAAATTCCAGACTGTGAAATATTCCGTACCTTACAAGCTCATTTAGAATAATTTCATCCTTATAGCCAAAATGAGGAACTGCCAGTGATGCTGTCATAGCTTTAACCATAGCTTTCCTGATTCCCCTGATTGATTCTGTTCTGTCTTCAAGCATCACCTCCGGTCGTCTGATTGGGATGGGTGGGACAGTAGGGGCTGCTGCTGGTGCTTCTACTTTGGGGGGAGGGACTGTGAAGACATTTCAAAAGATATTTAGTAACAATATAATTATAATACAATTTTTATTAAAGGTGCGCTTTGTTGTCTTGGAAAACAAAGTTGATAATAAAACCTACCTGAGGTGGTTTTGGTTTTCATTTCCTCAAGGAAATTCATGATGTCTTCTTTAAGGATTCTTCCTTCTTTTCCAGTTCCAGGAACATCAGCCAGTGCAATCTGAAACAGAAAAGATGAAAACTTACTGTGTCAACACACTTTATAAAACTTTAATGATATAACATGCACTCTAATCAGTTGTCTACAGTTACTGCAGTAATTTTGCACAAGGCTATGGCCATGGTTATGAATATCATTGGGTTTTGATTACCTTTTTTTATAAAAAGAAATAGGAAATAGCAGAGACAATGGGAATTTTTTTTAGTGGTTAGATGTAAACATTTTTGCCAACAGCTCTTACAAAAACTTCAAAATTTCCCAATTTATGCTATATTTTCTTGTATGGAAGCATCATTCACGACTTAGTCTTAGTTTCAATCCTTGAGAACTCCACGATCCAGGAGGAAACACTACAAACTGCCAATGAACTACATCAAAACATCTGTGCATGATTCTCCTTACGTTATGCTCCATTGCAATCTTGCGCACCGCTGGTGCTGCTAGCACTTTACCACCACTGCTAGGAACCTTTTCTGTGGTCTGCTGGGGAGGGGATGGTGAAGCTGTCGATTGAGGGGTTGATGACTGAGGGGAGGAAGGTGGGGGTGGAAGTGGTTCCTCAGTAGCATGTGTTGGTTTAGGCTTCTGTTGTGCAGCCATGACATCTTCAGCAGGGCTTGGTCCTACATCAACATCTTAGAAACACAATATAAAATAAATTGTGCAAGTAAACACAAACTGAATATCAACCGTGTTTGTTAATAAGGGCATACTTAACATTCTTACAACAGATGTATTGTTTTGTAAAACAAAAACAAAGAAAAAAAAAACAGATGAACATGTGGTCCCTGGATTCTGGACTCTGGTGTTTAGAAATATTGGTTTTTCAGAAGAACTAAAACTGGAAATCTCAAGGGGAAAATCCTTGAGCAAGGGCTGCATGACAGCAAACTAACTCAACCCAAATATACAGCCAGACGTAATTCAAATCCTGGCTAAATTTGCAAATTAGTTTTTGCATTGAAAGGTCTGTGTGCTATTCTCTATCCAATCGTTACTCCCCTTACCAAACGTCACCCTTTAGAATGGTTTGTTAGTTTTAGTGCAGATTTCTAGTAGAATGATAAAAAGAATATTAAGTACAAAGGATAAACTCACTGGCCTCAGCATGAGGAACTAGTTCTATGTCCACCAGAGGCAGGCCAACTTTGGCAATATCATCTACTTCATAATACAGTTTTCTAATTGTACCATCAAACCGGCTTGTTATTGTCACTGATGCCTGATATAGACAAACAAAATGACTGAATTCTTGACAGAAAGGCTTGAAATTAAAATTATCATACATACAGTCATGCTGATAAAAAAAAAACATTAATGGCAAATTCAATCATTTTCCTGTTATAATGTAGATCTGACCTTGTCACTCTGTACTTCACAGATGCTGTCAAACTGATTCACGTGATCACCTGGTTTCACAAACCTAACCAAGAGAATGCCAGATGAATATTACTCTTGTTAGCTGGACATCACTTCTGAGACCAAGATAATAGTACTTAAAAGTGAAAACACAAGCCAAGGCCTTTATTTAACTTCACTGCTAAAATATATGATAATTATATATTTTTTAAAGGTTTAAATCAATTAAAGTAAATTATTCCTACCATTCCTTAATGGTCACTTCAGCAATTCCTTCCCCAATGTCAGACAATTTAAAAGGCAGGATTTCTGAATTCACACCTTTTAATCAGAACTCATCGTCAATAGACCAGTAACAACATATTTTATTATACAGATAACCTAATTTTTTAAGGCCATTATAGGGAAAACTCTTCACTAAATAATACACAATCTATTTAAAGAGGGTATACCTCTTCTAGCAGCCTGTTTCCGTGTCTGCTTCACACCCCCGACACACCCCCACAACACCTTTACCGGAAGTTCATCTAAATACTTGACATAAACACGTCATCTAAAGTAGTCGCTCAAAGTAAATACACTTAAAATACAGGTAAACAAATTGGGGTAAGAAACTCAATCACTTCGGCCGATCTTTTCCGATGCACCCAGACAACGCTTGCGCGCGCGCCGGCCAATCGACCGCATGTGTTACCTGGTGTAGTTCGCAGAAATCGCAAGTTCTGTTTTTGTTTTACAAATTCCTGTAAATTAAGAAAACGAGAAGAAGGTCAATCGTACTGAAAAATTGATTAGGAAGGAAAAAGATCGAGCGGT
>CM042757.1:2228894-2236983 GCA_022496165.2 Catalaphyllia jardinei
TGTATGGGAATCCGAACTTCGTGAATACAATCTTCTACCTAGTATTTTAATGTTCTAGTTCACAAATTGTGAAAAAATTTAGAAGAAGGTATTTGCAATCAGATTCCTGCAAACACGGTAATTTTTTCACCGCTTTGCCTATGTTTTTTTTTCAGAGCGTTTATAATCCAGTTTAATTTGGTTTATCATGTAGCACTTCAATTTCACCGATTTTCACTATAAAAACCCCCTAGATTCAAGATCAACGTTTGTATTTAAAATAAGCGTATGTTTCGTTCATCATAGTATTCCCTCTTATCTCTAAACATCACAACATACTGATAAACATCTGCAAATCACCCGCCAAATGCACCAAGCTTTGCAAATCACAATGACACGGAACATTTCGCCTTTTTAATTAGGATTAGCTCAGTTAAGGGATTTTTTATGACAAGTACTCAAAAAGGTCCATAAATTTTGAGAAAGTTAAATGGCAGGTATTTTAAATCAACAGTATTTGGTGAGCAATTTCTAACGCCACCAAATACTAGAAAAACAACAATCTGGCAGCAACTTTGACAGCCGCATGTATGGTTGAAACGAAATTTACAATCAAAGAACTTTGCAGAAATCGTCTACAAAAGAAAGAAATCTTCCTTCCAAATCGTTATCATGTCTCTATCGGATAACGTAAATCGTATGTTCTATTCTGTGATTCTAAAGAAGCAATTAAAGAAAGTCTATCTGTCCCGAAATAGAAAGAACATCTTTCTATGAGAAGTTAAATTATCTAGCGGTACATGTTTACGGTAAAGAATCTTCCTGCCTTTGAATCTTAACAGTGGGATGGACACAACAGTTTCAGCAAGGTGAAACAGATTTTTATAAACACTTTCTTCCCCAACCCTCTGAAAGCTCTTTGTAAATCATGTAGTGGATCGGCAATAATTTGCCATTTTATTTAAATGAGATTTATCTGTGACATAAAATGCTTCGGTGAGCTTCATAATAATTATAATATTTGACAGCAATCAAGACTCCCTCTTTACCTTGGTGGCTCTCTTTTCCGCTAGATTTCGTCTTCTTTCGCTGACTTGGGAAGTAATTGTGAAGAGATCGCTTTTTTCGCTGGCCTTCCATTTGTGGTTTTTCGAAGCATCAACGCACATGTGAATTGCAATGGTTTCGTGCTTCGGGATGGTCACGCATTGTACATTACTCAAGTTATCTGTCAACACCACTGATAGTTTTTGCACGATACTTCCTGTAGAGGTTTCTGTTTTTTTCCAAAAACTGAATAGTTATTAATTAAATTATAAAGAGAAGCATAACTGGTAAATACATCAATAGTTGTACTAATAAAGTATAGGAGCGCAAATTAGATACTAAAGTAATTGGATCAATTGAAGGGTTTGCTGGAAAAAGGGTGGTGGTGATTTTTGGCTAAAATAGACCCTTCTCCAAAATGGCAGCTGAAAATTCAAAGTCAAAATTAAAAACGTATACCAGCACTAGAAAGAACACCTTTACTTTAGTAACCCTGCAAAGTTTCAGCACTTCAGATGTAATATCAGCTGAGAAAATTTTAGTTGAAAATTGAAAAATTTACAGACATTTGTATGACTGGGGGTATAATGCATACCCCCAGTCATACAAACATCACTCTGTAAATTCCTCGATTTGCAACCTACATTTTCTCAACTGATACGAAACCTGAAATGCTGAAACTTTGCAGGGCTAGTAAAGTAAAGGTGTTCTTTCTAATGCTGGTATGCGTTTTCAATTTTAGCTAATTTTAATTTCGGGCGCCATTTTGGAGAAGGGTCTATTGAACATTGCCAAAACAGCTCCAAATTTGGCATGTACATTTGTTTAGGTGTATTAAACAATGTGCTGCCTTTTTTCTCGCTATACGTTGCTTCATTTTTGAGAAATAATGTATGCAAAAAAACGTCGGTTTTCCAAGCGGCATCAGGTTTTTCATCAAACATGAAACAAAAGAAACTTATTGTGTTTCTTTTGTTTCATGGAACAATGAAATGAGCAAAGCTTTTGATGACTTCTAGTTGTTGGAGCCAATACAAGTTTAATATACATAAAATTAACGCCTACTTGACCAAGATGTCTTGTTAGGACAGTCGGTTAAGGCACTGTGCTAGCAGCGGGTTTGAATTTTGTCGGGACATGGGTTCGACTCAGCGTTGGCCCATTTTTAGTTTCCTTTTATTTATCATCTTCTGATATTTTCACATCAAAACAAACGTCAAAAATAGCTGGAGTTGTCGATGCTCTTTTAGATCATTCAACCGTTTAAGTTGGCATTGAAACCCACCTTCAATATTAAATATCCGGAAATTTCAAAAGATTTGGCCGTTGAGAAGAACGCCCCTTATATTTTCAGCCAATTTTGAAAGTTCTCAGAAATGTTTAAGCTGGAAATTCACCGAAGTGCCACATTCGCTGCTAGTTGTTCAAAGCGATACAAGTTTTAACTTATGTAATTTCAACAAAACCTAGTGTTGCTTCATTAGCTCGATCGATTAAGGCGTCGCAGTTCGCTTACTTTTGTCGCGACATCGGTTCAATTGAGGTCAGTCTATTTTTTTCACTATTTCACCTCTACTTTCGATAACCAGAACAACTCAACGCTGCTAAAATTAACCATCTAAATTCTTGTCGAAACTCACCTGTTAAATAATGTTGACCGCTGAAGTGACTCACCCGACTGTAAAATGTCCTCGTTGATATTAAAACTTCATGATCATTTTTTTAACACTGTGGCTACATGGTCGGCCGCCGGTCAAACAGACCAGAGGAACAGTAGAAAAAAAAAAAGAGAAAAAGAAAACAAAAGAAAACAACTTTTCCTCAGGAGTTCAGGTGTCGAACCCAGGTCGACTACAAAAAAAATTTAAATTCTGCAGATCTCGGGGGGGGGGGGGGGGTTATCCACCCCGGCCCTCGACCTCTGTGGATAACACCCTCCGAGATCTGCAGAATTTAAAATTTTTATTTGTTTAATTGTGCACTCTTTGAGTTTGGAGAAAATATTTTTGATGTCAAGGTAATAATTTTCATTATCTAGAATCTAAAATAAAGATGTCTTCATTTGTTTTTTAAAGAAATATTTTGATAACTTTTTAGATTTATTTGGTATATCTCATTCCAAATTTTGAAACCAGTCATCTCATTTGCATATTTATACATTTTTCAAACTTGAAGATCTCAAGAACCAATGCAGATATTTGCAAATGGTAAATGGCACCTTTTATGAAATTCTGTGTGATACATGTAACAAATCAAGGGGTAAAAATTTGATTATAGCACCACTTTGTAATGTCAGTGGCTTATTTACACAGTAATACCACCTTTTACTCCAAGATTATCTAGAACTGATTGGTATATTTTTTAGCAGGACCTCACCATTTATTCTTTGATCTGCTTGTAAGGTTTTTGTATTCAAGGAGGTGACCCAACTGGAACAGGAATGGGTAAGTTTAAAACCTGTGACTATCAGGCAGTTTTTTAATCAGATTAGTTCATCTTCACCTATCTACCTCATGCCAAGTGGTACATAAGGCCTCTACACTCTGCTGCCAACTAGCTCCGTCTTTCACTGCAATGCACACCTCACTCAAAATCCTTCACCCAGGTCTTTCCTTTCTTTCTCTACTGTCCTCTTCCATGTTGTCTTAGACTTACCCCATCCTTAGTACCCTTCTGACGTCCATGTTAATGTTAGCCTCTGGCATCCATGTTAAAGTGGTACTACGACCCCCCCAAAAATTCTTTTTTTCTTTGCATTTCAAAACTATGTTAACTAAACACTAACTGATCCAAGTTTTAAGTTCTGATTTTAAAAAGACACCTGTTTATTTTAACTGGAATTTTCTTATTTATTGGTCCGCCACTACTTATTTTAAAATCTTGAGAGAGCTGGGTCGCGAAGAAAATGATGTCAAAGACTCACCAGTTTAAGAATGCAATGCGTGTGTACGTGGCTTAATTAATACGCAGCACGGGAGGTTGGGGCTTTTAGACTTTTAAACCCGTGTTTTGCATATATAATAAATTGCGTTTACACGCTGAAATGTTAAGCTAGTGAGTAAATGACGTCATTTTCTCTAGATCCAACCCTCTGATGTCCTATCGGTCAGTTTTGAACGTGAGTAATGGCGGACGGTCAAATCCAAAACTTACACTCAAAATAAACAGCCTTCAGATCAAACTCAAAGCTCTAAATTTTGCCAGTTAGGTGTTAAGCGAACACGCTTTCAAAATCGGAAGAAAGAAAGGAAATGATTTTTAATCATAGTAGCACTTTAATGTTAGCTGATATGTAGTGGTACCCTCCCCCTGGGGGAAGGGTACAGCTACCCCTCCCCCAGGGGAGGGTACGTCTACACATGGGCTACATTAATGTGGCACTGCAGTCGTTGTTTGGTCCTTTCCTCATGCATGAAGTGGCTGATGATCTTACATGAACTCTTCTACTGACTCAGAGATGAAAATTACAATAATATTCTGTGTTATAGAGGATACTTTTGTATGCACTTTTGTAGTACTCAGTAGTATTTAAATAATTCTGAATCCAATAAGTTGTTTTTCAAGAATTCAAGTTGAATTCATATAATTTAATGCAAGTTTATTTATTTCAATATGACGACTTGTTTGGATTTGTTATAATCACATTTGAGCTACACCTGCTTACATACAACCGCCTGGTTAGCTCAATTGGTAGAGCGCCAGACTGCCAGCACTCAGGGACCAACACTCAGGGTCTTAAAATAACTGAGGAGAACATACTGCCTTTGTAATTATATCTGCCAATGGTTAGACATTCAGGTTTCTTGGATGAGGACTATAAACCGTAGGCCCCGTCTCCTGCACCTTCAATGTTACGGTTAGCAGGGGACGTAAAAGAACCCACACGCTTATCGTAAAGAGTAGGGCATGAAGTTCCCAGTGTTGTGGTCTGGCCTTTGTTGTTATACTGAGGGTTGGGGTGGGAAATACTCGGGGGTAAATAATGTATTCACTCACTTACTCACTTACACTTTCTCAGAAAGCAAAAAATAGTTTAAAATATTGGGCGTTTGAGATAGCCAATAGTAAGTGACTTAACGAGTGTATCCAAGAGAAAATGATTAAAATAGGAGATAGTGGGGGAGGGGGGAGAGGGTTGAGATAACCAAGTCTGAGTCAGCAAGGCTCTACTGTTAGTCGCAATAATTTTTATTAAAATTGTTTTCCCTTCCTGAACCAGGTGGAGAATCCATTTATGGACAGCCATTCAAGGTAATTTCGTAAGTTTTTGAAAGTGTTAGTGGCATTGTCAATCTGTATTTTTCCTATCAGAATCCACAGTATCTTTTCTTTCTAGAAAACAGGGAGAGGTAAGATCCCTGATCTTACTACCGTTAGACAAGTATAACAACCCTCCAAATTTTGAAAAGAGACAAAAGATGCTAGTATGACCTCGGCCAGTACTAGTATGTTGTTTCACGTGCTTTGCTGCTTATGACGTCAAAGGCCGAGAAGTTGCCACTGGAAACAGAGCCGGTTGCCCGTGACAACAACATGATTTTAACATTAAAACCTGGTGACCAAACCAGCCGCATCTTACTCAACTGATAATCGTAGTAACTTTGTGTACTGCTCCATAACTGTTAAGTAATTGTCCGTGGAAGAACTAGGAAAGCCAAACGCAAAATCGATTAAATTCTTAATTACTAATTTCAATTAAATCAACAAACCTGATTGCTTGATGTCCAAAAATCGCCCCAAAAGCAATGAAAAACCCAACATAAACAGCATTTTCCTCCTTAGTTTTCCTCATGTCCCTTCTGTCTACCTCATGGTCAAATATTAGCATTGCTCTATGCGCCAATCAAAAGTTAGGTATTGGCACATACGAACTGTTCAGATTTAAGATATGTCACAATTTTTCATGTATCTAAAGGATAGCCGAAATAAAATTTTATTTAAATGATTTAGAAGGGATCTTAAATCAAATTCGAAATTCAAAATTTGCGCTTTTTGCGTATAGGCCAATCAGATCATTTGGATTTAATGAGATCAGGGGAATTAGCGCCTGAAAATTAACTGCCGCTTTTGCACTCTAGCCTATTTTTCTTTTGCCTAGTTCTTATGCGGATCATTAATAGTATTGCTTCTGTTGCCATGGTGAGCTAGTACTGAGATTTGTGAGATTGAAGTAATAAAGGGTTATCTTTTTACAGGATGAATTTCACCAGAGACTTCGATTTGTGCGAAGAGGACTGGTTGCAATGGCCAATGCTGGTCCTAATGATAATCAAAGTCAGTTCTTTTTCACTCTTGGAGCCACCGTGGAATTAAATGGCAAGCACACTATCTTTGGCAAGGTAATACTGTGTTGCAAGATGTATAGTCTATTTGACCTTCAGAAGAAATTGATTGATCTATATTTAGATAACAATAATGCCAGGGCTACAATTAATAATATTTTGGTAGGATGAGTATTAATTGACATTTGTTTAACCATTGTTCATAGAGTTATCACCTACTCAGTCATCATTTGCTCAATGTCAACAGTGAAGTATAGTTTTGAAGACAATAGAACAACCTGAGATGCTTTTTCATAAAAGTATGAAATGGTTTTATGAGATATGTTGAATTACTAGGTTGCAGGAGATACAATCTATAACATGGTTAAGATGGAGGATTGTGAAGTTGACAGAGATGACAGACCTCTTTTTCCACCAAAAATCAAAAGAACAGAGGTTTGTTAACATAGTACTTCTTGATTTAGATGCATGCCAGGGGAGTTGTCATTTACAAAAAGTTAGGTTATTTAAACAGCTGAAGATAATCTACTTGATTTTGCCGATATGATTTTAGTACATTTGAACCTATTCATATGAGTACCGAGCACTATAATCATGTTCACTTGTTACTAGAGAAATAATAATAATAATAGAATTTATATAGCGCTTATACATCGCTGTTCTAAGCGCTTTATAATGTTAAAAAGGACATAAGAATATCAACAGTTACAGGCTTACATATCCTTTGTGAAATAAGGACCGGGATCTTTGCGATCCTGCCGTGATCCTGGTGAGATTTTGGCTGCTGAGATTTTTCTTCCCAGCGGGAATCTCGCTGGGATCCCATTAGGATTCTTGCCAAGAAGCAAAATTCCCAGCAGCCAAAATCTCGCTGGGATCGTGCCGCGAATCTCACCAAGATTCTCTCTGGGAAGCAAAAATCCCGGTGACCAAAATCTTGCCGGGATCCTGCTGCAAATCTTGCCAAGATTCTCACTAAAAAGGAGAAATCCCAGCAGCCAAAATCTTTGCGCGACCCTGTCGCGAAGCTCACAAAGATTCTTGCTGGGAAGCAATAATCCCAGTGGCGGAAGTCTCCCAGGAATCCTCCCATGAATCTCACCGAGATTCTTGTGGAGAAGCAAATTCACTGTGGCAAAAATCTTGGCGCAATCTTGCCGGGAATCTCGTCAAGATTGGTATTGGGAAGCGAAATTCTTGGTGAGATTCACTGTGGGAATCTCGGCAAAATTTTAGACTTGCTGCCATGAATTTCGCTTGGATTGAGCCCAATTGACATGAGACACTTAATGTGGAAAGAAATGCGAATGTGAATATTCTTGTACTCAACACTCTTTGACATCTGCACATAATGAATTTTTAGTTAAAGAATCATTACTGGAATAACAACAAAAGAGAAACTAACATTTTAATCAAGCGAAGAAGATAACACATGGTTTACCAAAATTATATCAATTGAAGCCGTGAAGAAGCAAATTGGTGTCTGTAGTTTTCATCAGTGACATTTCACAAGCTTCCTGAAGTCAAAGCTTAGTCCGATATTCATCACCTACTAAGCAGTAACAAGAACAACTTCACCCCAGAGTTAAAGGGCTTTCATTAAAAAATTTTATGTAAGTGAAGTATGATCCTTGCAGTAAATTTTCCAATTTAAGCAATTGGAAAGAAGAAGCCTGAAAAAAAAATCAGGGCTTCAACGGGATTCGAACCCATGACCTCCGCGATACCGGTGCGATGCTCTACCAACTGAGCTATGAAGCCACACATTGGGAGCAAGGTCA
>CM042757.1:2248048-2265548 GCA_022496165.2 Catalaphyllia jardinei
ACTAGTCGCATCGTGTGAACTGGCCATTTTTGCTTCAAAATCTAGTAACAGGGACTAACTTTGGACCAACTTTAGTCCCTGCGACTAGTCCCATGAATTCAAACAAGTTTGAATTTGTGGGACTAGTCGCAGGGACCAAATTTTGTGGCAAAAATGGCCAGTTCACACGATGCGACTAGTCCCTGCTACTTGTTGCATGGACTAGTCACAAGGACTAGTCCCATCATGTGTGCCGACCTTTATGGCAAATTTTCATGAAGAGAAATTAGCTAGTGCTGCATTTTGCCCCCCCCCCCCCCCCCCCCCCACCTCTTGGGGTGAAACATCACTTAATGATCAAATCAGTTGACAGTCTTAGTTTACAAAAATATTCAAAATGACAGTCTCTGCTTCAGTCAATTTTGTTTTCATGGGTCTCATGAAATGAAAGATGCAGCATTTGTTTTTAGGGCCTTACTGGGTATGTTGTAGATTTGAAATTTTAGAAAGTGGAAATGTGCTGTAAAGAAGCCTGTCAAATGGATTCCACATTTATCTGCTTAAACTTAAATAGAACAACTCATTGGTGTGAAAAAAAAAGTTTTCCAACTCCTGTAAAGCACATTTCTGAGGCTTAAGACAGCATTTTACATGTCTTTGTATGCCCGAGGATATGAAAATTTGTTCTTGGGCCGAAAATACAGGCTTTTTTATGAAAACAAGACCCCAGCAATGTTTTCCCTTTTACCCAGCAATTTCCTGGATTTTTGTTTTTAATGTTGCTCTATTAACAAATGTCAAAAGTATGTAAGAAAGTTAGCGTTTTCGGGGGAGGATCTAGTGGGGATTGAGCGAAACGTCCATGAAATGTACAACTTAAACGATAAAAATGATGAACTGGATGAAAAGCGAGCGGTTGCTACAAACAAAATAAATTACAAATTGTGAACGAATACAATAAGGAGGCTTGGTGGCCTCATGGTTAGTGCGCTCGACTCCAGAGTGAGCGGTCCGGGTTCAAGCTCTGACCGGGGACATTGTGTTGTGTTTTTGGGCAAGACACTTTACTCTCACAGTGCCTCTCTCCACTTAGTGTATAAAGGGGTACTGGCGAACTTAATGCTGGGGGGTAACCCTGCTATGGACCATCCAGGGCGATGCTAGACGCTTCATGCTATAGAAACCAGGATAAGTTTCGGCCTGATGGGCCACAATTGACTCGTATATGCAGACTTTACCTTTTCAATAAAGAAAACAGAAATAGCAAGCCAACGGTAGTCAATACTTGCAAACCTTGTATGAGTGGGGCAGCTAGGAACATGATAGAGGAAATTGGAGACGGTAAATTGAAACTAAATGACTAACGTCGCGATGGAAATGCACAAATAGACTAAAAAACGCATTCATAACCAAATTATACGTAAAAACCTGACAGAATATTGGTTACACGAAAGAGGCAAACGAAAAGAATGCGATGATGACGGAAAGAATGCGCATGCAAAGGGGAAAAAATAACAAAATAATTACTTGCAACGGGAACATCTGGCTCTTCTAAGAGTTTACTAAAACTCTCAGTTCTTACATTAAAGTTCATAACACAGTTTTCTACTCTTTGAGGCTCCTCTGGCCGGAATTTCCTTGATTTTCATTCTTCATTCTCCAGTATCTCCAGATCTAGGACACCATCTGAGATCTGCATATCCTATGAAAGCCAAATTCAATAATTGCTCTATTGTTCATTCAAACTATTCGCTCTTTGTTTTTCTGCTCACCAAAAAATAACACAACGCCATCTGGTTTTCTCAGTCAACAGGTAATAACCCGCAGCGGGCTGCACTTTTGACGTCATTTTGAAGTCATTAGTTCAATATGACAAAACTTTGACATCGGTTCAATATGAGAAAGATCTTTCCAAATCTGGTCGACAGCAGGTGGTTATGGTGAATTATGCGTGTGATTTTAACCAATCAGAAACGCGGAAGTGTTGAAGTTAGAGATAGTTACCTGACCGACATTACATCCTGCATCAGAGCGCGAGTCACCACAAAGACTGATGAAATTAAATGGTGGTTTCAGTAAGTGTGACAGAGTCTGCAGCAATTATTGGGGAGTTTCCTTTGTCACCAATTTACTTGTTTTACGTGTCAGGAATGAAGAAGTTTTTAATGCTTTTTATAATTTAATTTTCTTCTGATTATTATTATACATTGTACTCACTATCAGCATTCTGATTGGCCAAGAGCCCCCTTGCTTATTTTGAGAATTCACATGATTTTGTGGACAAGCATGATTAGGGTATAATCTGCGATCAATTATATGTGCAGATTATACCTCACGCAGTGCGAATGCATAATACACCTTTGGCTAACGAGAGCGAGCACTTGAATGGTTTCCAAAGATGCGACCGCTTGTTGCCTTTGTCCTTGTATTCTTAGACGCGCAAAGAAAATCTACTTGCATTTCACACATATTTTCCATAAAACAATGTATAATAAAACAATAATTGAATTCGGTTTTTGTGATATCGGGAATAGTCTGATTACACTTGCCTCGACCTTGATTATTCCCGATATCACAAAAACCTCATCCAATTATTGTTTATTATTATAGTAGTTCTTTAGATTAGCTACATGGTGATCTGTCTCGTATGGAGTGTTCTACTCTTTTACAGATCATCCTTTTTTGTGTGTATATAAAGATTTACTGTGCCATTAGATTGTAATTAATTAATAAATTAATAAATAAATGAATGAATGAATGCATAAATAAATAAAATTAAAGTAACTAACAGAGGAAAATTTTGGCTCAAGTTTTTGCACTCTTTTACAGAAGAGGAAATAAACAAGCTACTAAGGAGAAGCACAATATGTTTCCATTCTTTATTTGAACCCTGGCAAACACACAATATCAAAACAATTATGAAACAGCTGACGAAATTTCTTGAATCGAAACACGCGTAGTAGCGGAAGCGAATGAGAGGCGACTGTACTCGCAGGCTAAACTAGGGGCGATTCCAAAAGATACACGGTCACAAGAGCGTTCTTTGCACCAACAAAGAGAAACTGTTACCAGTCAAAACGAGCGGAGTGTGGTGTAACTCGAAATCGCGGTTCTAAACTCAAGAACGGAGTACATCACTTAAGCATGCTAGAACGCATATGTCTTACATGTTGTGTTCTACCACAAGGAAAAATACTCGATGTTCGTGTTTAATCCCGTATGACATGATATGCTAGTAGTGTAGATAATGGGGTTTCTGGCACACAGCTAAAATGAAGGCTAAATGAAGTATCTAAAGGCTAGTTAACCCTTTTGTCCTCTGAAGGCAAGATGGCTGCTGGCACATAGCAAAATGAAGGGTAATGCTAACATAGTATTAAATGCTTAAGAAAATATTTATATTTAAGAAAAAGTATAATCTATATAAATATAAATGAAATTTGATAAAAACTCACCTGAAATGCAAAAACTTAAGAAAGAAAATTATAAAATGTATACACAGTTATATTGTAATGATAAACTTAGGAACACAGCATGGTATTGTGATATATGTAATAATGGTAAGAACTATACATTATCGGGTAAATGGTCTCATTTGGGCACAAAAAAACATGAGCGCAACTATTATAATTTATATTCATTAATAAAATTATAATTTCAAATTTTTTAAATTTAAAAAAAATCTATAATCAATATATAGTATGAAAATGCTTAAAAAATATTTTAATTCATTTAAGAATAAAAGTATTTTAGATACGCTTAACATTAGAGTGAATGTAACACCAAAAAAGATCATAGATGGAAAGATAATAACTGGAAGAGGAAAAAAAAGGTTACCATTACCAAAACCTCTAATACCAACAAAATATATACCACCTAAACCAACTCCAAAACCGAGAACAAAAAAGCCAATACCTTTTCCAAGAAACCAACCTCCAGAACAGATACGAGAGGATATAAAAACATTTATTGAAAAAATTACCCCATATTACAAACCAGAATTTATAAATGAATTTAATAAAAAGTTATCTGCTATAAAAAACCAAAAAGAAATAGTTAGAGAAAATAACAGGGCATTAAAAGGAGCTGCCAAATCATTTAGAGTAACGATTTTAGATAAGATAGATCCTGATAGGCAAATGTACTTAACTTCAATAAATGTTGAGAAAAAATTAGAGAGTTCTTTAGAAAAAGATAGAGGGCTAAAAGTAGGTGTAACTCTAACTATAACTCTAAAAAAAGAAAAGACAGAAGAGAATGGTGAAATTTATTATGAATTTAAAGATGTTTATTTTAATACTAGAATATTCACTATAACAAATTCGGGAAAAATACTAAGTAAGTTAGATAATGGAAGAGAGGAAATAGAAAATGCTATTGCAATATGGTTGTCAGAAAGTTCTGGATGGAGAATTGAGATTATATTAGAGCATTATGTTAATGTTGTAAAATATGTCCCTCTACGTGTCAGTTCATATGTCCAACTTCCAAAAGAGTTAAAAAATCCAAATAAAGGTTTAATAAACTGGCAAAATACAGATGATAAATGTGCTGTTTGGTGTATAGTAAGGGAGATGAATCCAATGAGTAAAAATCCACAGAGAATCACAGAGTCTGATAGAAAATTTTTGAAGAAATTTGATATTAGCTCTGTTAAATTCCCAATCACTTTAAAAGAAGTACCTAAATTAGAAGATTTTTTTATCATAAAGATTAACGTATTTTACTATGATAATGGAGTCTATCCTTGGTATCTTAGCAAAGGGGAATATAGAGATACTGTAAATATGTTAAGGATTAGTGATACTGATGATAACAGCAAGCATCATTTTGTATTTATAAAAGATTTTAACAAATTAATGTTTAACAAAACAAAACATAAAGGTAAAAAGCATTTTTGTATGAATTGTTTACATTGTTTTACTACACAGAGTGTTTTAGAAAGACATGAAGAGGTATGTTACACATTAAATGATAAGGCGGCAACAATATTACAAGAAAAATATACTGATAAAGATGGAAATGAGGTAAAACCTACTCTATAGTTTAGAAATAAACAAAATGGATTGCCATTGCCATTTATTATCCATGCTGATTTTGAATCAATAATAGAAAAGATTAGTAGTGTATCCAAATCTGAAAAACAATCATATACGGAAAAGACTCATAAACACACACCATGTAGTTTTGGTTATAATGTAGTTTGTTGTTACGATAAGAGATACAGCAAAGATGTTGTTATATATCGTGGAAGCGATTCAATATCTAAATTTCTTACATGTATCTTCAAAGAAGTAGAAAATTGTAAAAAAATAATAAACACTGAATTCAATAAACCATTACTTTTAACTTACGAGGAGGAAGAACAGTTTGGGAGAGAGACTGTTTGCCATATTTGTAAAGGCATTTTTAAAGATGATGATAGAGCAGTAAGAGATCATTGCCATATAACTGGAAAATATCGTGGTGCTGCTCACAAATCTTGTAATTTAGAATATAAATTAAGCAGTATAAATCTAAAAATACCTGTTGTTTTTCATAATCTGAAAACATATGATGGCCACCATATAAGGACAGAAATAGGAAAAATTATTAAATTAGAAAATAAAAAGATAGAAGAAAAAAATCAAAAGATAGAAGAAAAAATAATAAGACAAGAGAAAATGCAACAGAAGAAGAACTAGAACTTGGTATAAAAAAGATAAAGAGAAAGATTTCACCTATTGATATTGATGTTGTGCCATGTAATAATGAGAAATACAAGGCATTTTATCTTGGAAAACATTTAGCATTTATTGACAGTCTAGAATTTTTAAAGAGTAGCTTAGATAAACTAGCAAGTAATCTAAAAGATTCTGATTTACAATACACAGGAGACTATTACAAAATAGAAGAGGAATTTTTACTGATGAAAAAAAAAGGTGTCTATCCATATGATTACATGGATTCATTTGAAAAGTTTAATGATTGTAGTTTACCAGAGAGGAGAGATTTTTATAGCTTTTTAACTGATAGAGACATAAGTAATGATGAGTATGAACATGCAAAGAGAGTGTGGAATACTTTTAATGTAAAAGATATGGGTGAATACCATGATTTATATTTAAGGACTGATGTTTTATTACTCGCTGATATATTTGAAAACTTCAGAAAAATGTGCCTTTTAGATTCAAACTATGGTCTTGACCCTGCATATTACATATCCCTACCGCATTTTGCTTGGGATGCTGCATTAAAAATGACTGGAATATCATTAGAATTAATAACTGATATTGATATGCTTCTCTTTATTGAATCTGGCATGAGAGGAGGAATAAGTTATATTGCACATAGAAATGCAAAAGCGAATAATCCATATATAAAAGACTATAATCCAGATGAGGAAAAGAGTTATATAATATATCTTGATGCAAATAATCTCTATGGTTGGGCTATGTCTGGTCCACTACCGCATTCAGGATTTAGATGGTTAGGTCCATCAGACTCTATGTTGCCTAAAGAGTATGGTAAAGGGCGTATTTATGAAGTAGATTTAGAATATCCTAAAGAGCTTCATGATTATCATAATGGATATTCGTGTGCTGCAGAAAAAATTAGAGTAAAAGATGAAATGCTGTTAGACTTTTGCAGAGAAATAAAAGATACATATAATATTTCAAGCGGAAATGTTAAAAAATTAATACCTACCTTATGTAACCGCGAGAAATATGTGCTTCATGAAAGGAATCTAGAGCTAAATCTGAGTCTAGGTCTAAAACTAAAGGAAATCTATAGAATTCTTGAGTTTAATGAGAAACCATGGTTTAAAGAATACATTAACTTTAATACAGAGAAGAGAAAGAATGCAAAAAGCGCATTTGAAAACGATTTATACAAACTTATGTACAATAGTGTATTTGGATTAAAAAGCAAAATGTATTCATACAAGACAGATAACAAAGAGTGAAAAACAGCAAAAGGAGTTAAGAAAAATGTAATAAGTAGTGAACTAAAACATAGTGATTTTAAAAATACACTACAAAATAACGAACTAATGCACCACAAGATGAAAAGTATAAGGTCAGATCATCATGAGATTTATAGTTATAAATTAAATAAAATTAGCCTGTCATGTTATGATGATAAGAGATACCTATTAAATGATGGGAAGAGTAGTTATGCATATGGTCATTACCAAATTTAGGATAAATCTTCTAAATCTTTTATATCTATCCAACTGTTGAATTTTTCTGGGTAACCTTTCCATTTAACTAAAGCTTTATCACTTTTTTTTCTAATGACTTTTTCTATTCTAAAAACAGTTTGATCTGTCTTTTGCAGCTCTTCTATGTAAAAAGATCCTTTTATTTCTTCACCCTCTAAATCTTTTATTTTGTAAGATATAGGATGTGAGGGTAAAATTCTATCTATAACGAATACTTCTTCTGTCCAATTAGGTGTGTATCCTTTATCAAAAGTTTTTCTTTTATATTTGTTTATACGAACAGTATCGCCCACTTTAAACATAGGTTTACTCTCGATTTTGCTACCTACGGCATTAATTTTTAAATAAACTTTTCCATAGTTTTGTTTCTTTCTAGCTTCATTTGGAGTCATACCTATGCTTCTATTTTTACTATTATTGTAAGAAGAGAGTATTTCATCCAAAATATCAATGTAAACAGTATTATTTCTGATTGTAAACATCTTATACATTTTTTCTTTAATAGTTCTGTTCCATCTCTCACAGACAGCTGACTTTTCTTCATTTTGAGTAGAATAAATTTCTATATTATTTTTATCTAATAAATCGAGAAAATTTTTATTATAATACTCTTTACCTTTATCAACCCATACCGTTTTTGGCTTTGCCTTTTGTAAAATGGTTTCGAAAGCTTTAGATACTTCTAAACCAGTTTTACTCTTTAAAGGTACAATCCAACCATATTTACTAAAAAGGTCTAAGACCATAAGAAGATATTTAAAACCTTTATTCCATTTACTAAGCTTTTGCATATCTACTAAATCAGAACACCAAATTTGGTCAACATTGTGAACTATAACTCTTCTCTTATTGAAATTACGTCTTATAGGTTTATTTAACTCATCTGCTAATTTTTCTTGTCACCTTAAATTTTGGTCGGTTTTTTTTTACCCAAACCTAACTTTCTTTTTTTATCAATCATATTTCTTGCCATCCAATGACCCCATTGTCTCTCATTCCAAGGAACATCATCAAGTGCTTTAAAGTGCCTATGAAGTAAAAAATAATTGCTGCTTATTTAAAAGGCCTTTCAAAGTATAGAAGAATGGCGTTTTTCTTTTAAGAATATCTTTTTTCGTATTAAAGATATTTACATTTTTGTGAGTAAAGTGATGATGTCATAGGTGGTTTCACTAAAACAGTACGACACTCAATCAAGAATATCTCTAGAAATATTAAAGCAGTGTTTTTCAACCCTGGCATCAGGACTGCACATCACAAAAATAGCAAAATGACACCATCGTGCCGTTGCCATGGCAACAGTTATGCCGCTAGTCCTGTTTGAATTAAGACTAAAATTCCCAGATTTTATCCTAAACAAGGATCATCCAGTCACAACAATCTAATGGGGAATAGTTAAGGCAATATGGGAACCATTTGAGTGCCGAGCTAGACCCTCTGTCACACTTTAAAAGATTGCAAATGGGGATATTTGGTTTTTCACAGAAAGAGACTGGAGACGAGATTGTTGCCATGGCAACAACATAGTAGGTGTCATTCTGTTCCTTTTGTGATGTACATTTCTGGTGCCAAGTTTGAAGAACATTGCTGCGATATTTCTGGAGATATTCTTGATTGAGTGTTGTACTGTTTTAGTGGAACCACCTATGACGTCATCACTTTCCTCATTTGCATAATACAAAAACGTAAATATCTCTTAAAAGAAAAAAGATATTACCAAAAGGAAAAAGCCATTCTTCTTTACTTTGAAAAGCCTTTCAAATAAGCAGCAATTATTTTTTACTTCATAGGCACTTTAAGCATCTTTTTATCAGCTTTATGTTTACAGCTCTTATCATCACCACAAACGCTATAGTCAACATCATGTTGCATTGATATTGCATCTGTTTTACCAGTTGGTTTATCATATATCTCTAATATTTCACCAGTATTTTTATCAAATTTGAGTTGTTTATTTAAATCATTGTATGGGCCAGTATACTTGTGGCCGGGCAGAGTCCAACCACCTTTTGGTTTGGGAAGCTTACCAATAGCTTTGTGAACATCTACTCCCTTTCCCCCTATCTTCTTACTTACATCATCAGTGAGTGAATCAATAGCCTCATCTAAATACTTTCGACCTGTCTGACGTAATTTAGATTTAACAGTGTCAGATTTAATTGCTTCAGCGGCACCTTTCCTACCTAAGTTAAATAATCCTTTAGCGCCTGCTGCTAAACCTTTAACAATGGCCTCATCAAATTTCTCTCAAATCATTTATTTCCCCTTTAGATAGGAACTTAAACTTACTACTACCACACTCATCACATTTTACTTTAACACCAACTCTATTATTAGATGTCATCGAATATTCTTCTGATCCAGGGACATTGCCAGTATGTTTTCTCTCTTTAACACAAAATATTTGCATATATAAGATAAGGATAAAAAATATCTTTAATTATAAAATTGCACCTAAGAGTGGTATGTTATTAAATGGACTATTTGGGCCTAATAATAGTCCTTTACCCTTTTTCTTTCTGCCTCCTTTAGGTCTTACTACTCTAGCTACTCCCGGAACCGCGGTTCCTTTAACAAATCGGAACTTAGTAATGCCACATTCAGCGCATTTGCACCTCATGGCATTTCTACCGTTTTTAGTAACTACCATTTGTTCACTGCCTGGAACGCACTGGGTTTGTTTTTTTTTGTTTAACACAATATGAAATCATATTTATCTCTAGATTTATTTTAAATTTTAAATATAATACCACTAAAATATATATATGATTATCGGATTGGCAGGAAAGATTGGAGTTGGCAAGGATTATATTGCTAAAAATTACTTGAAAAAGATGGTTAAAGAAAGCTCATTAATTGTAGGGTTTGCTGACCATCTAAAAGTAGAAGTGGCGAGAGGAGATAGTCGGGTTAGTTTAGGTGAGTGTTTTTTATCGCCAAAGTCACAATATCTAAGGGAAAAGCTACAATGGGAGGGAACAGAAAATGGTAGAGGTAAATATGGTTTAAATATTTGGGTTGATAGGCTTGAGAATTGGATCTATCTTCACTCAATTCGAAATGGTATTGAAGTGTTTATTATCACGGATTGTCGATTTCGAAATGAGGCTGAATGGATAGAAGATAAAATGGGTGGATTATTAATCAAAATAGATGGGCCAAGTAGAGATAGTAATGGAAACCCATATGATGTTGGAGATGCCTCACATCATATTTCGGAAAACTCATTAGATGATTATGAGTTTAAATATGTTTTAAATAATAGGGGTAATGATTTGTGGAGCGATTTAGAGAGAATTTTAAAATCTTATATTCTTTCAAAATAGTATTTATCACCATCTATTTTGCTGGTTACAGAGTTTTGAATGCCATTTAATACTCGGGATATAGATGCACGGACAATACCCAGAGCTTTTCCACACTGAAACATGCTGTTATAATCAGTAGATTGGTCTGAATTTATGTTAGTAGCTCTCAATGAAATGGGCCCATTATTCCTATGATCAATATTTCTATTCCTATGATTTTCACTTTGAGTTACTAATTGTAAATTTTCTAGTCTATTATCACTTCTGTTTCTATTAATATGATCAATAACAAGCTTTTTATCTCTAATTTCACCATTAAAACATTCATAGATAAATCTATGTTTTCTATGGGTTTTTTCGCTCTCCATTAAAGGAAACATTAATGCTTTTGTAGCCATGTCTGTCAGAAGTTCCAATATCTCGACCAATTCTCTTGTTTCTTACTATTCCTTGATCATTAGCTTCATATGTGTTAAAAATGGGGTGTGGGTAAAAAATATCACTCATTATATTTAAATAAGATATTAAAAATTTTAATATTTGTGGCTAATATAATGGAAAAGAAAATAGCTGATTTTAATCTGTTTTTGGATTTAAAGAAGGAAATAGCAAAATTAGAGGAAGATTACCGCCACTATAAAAGGTTATACCTAAAGTACAAAATATTTTGCTGTTGTAGAGATATAAGCAGCATAAAGTATAATAGAGATGTAACAAAATATATTTTAGACTCAAAGCGAAGGGTTATTAGATCTTGTGAAAATAGTTTTCAATAAATTTTTCATTATAATTTGTGTCTTTACGGAATACACTTAGTAAATCCCAATAATCAACGGCTTTGTGCATCTCATTGAGAAAGTACAGGCAGAAATAACCACAAGTAGTAGTATATAAGTTTTGTATTTGCATGTTTTGATGCAAAAGAGTTAAATTTTTCATCTTAGCATGATCTACTATTCTTTGAAAGGGAGGCATACCAAAGCTATCAAAATAATTAATAACTCTATCTCTGACATAAGTGGCAACCCAATGAGAGCCACTCATGTAAGATGGCTCTAAATTATAGATAAAAAGGCCTAATTTATGATTATGAGGCACTGAGACGTCTCTACTCAATACATCATTTATAGGTATACCTAAATATTCACACCATTCTAGGAGATCAAAATTACTCATTGGAACTGTCTTCTTAAATTTTAGCTTTTTACCTAGATTGCTTTTTTGGACTTTTTTTTTTACCCATTCCCTTAGTTCCCCCTATTCTTGGACCACCCATTCCCTTAGTTCCTCCTATTCTTGGACCACCCTCATCCCAAGTACCAAAGAATGGAGGTGGTACTGGTGGCATACCTATTCTAGGACCACCTTTACCTACTCCCTTTCCTTTAAACATATCTAAGAGCAATGGTATTCCAATACTAGCTAATATAGTTCCAATTCCATTACCAACTTGTTTCCCAGTAATTTTAAATCTCATATCACTTCCATTGTTATAAGCATTAGCTAAATCTCTTATCTGAGTCTGGTTAAGCAAATCACTCATTTCTGCAAGCCTATAAAGCTCACTATTGGGTACCTGAAATATTTGACCACCAGTTATTTTTTTAACAATCTGTCTAGTTCCCTCACTAGCTAAACCAGCAAGAGAGGCTAAACCTGCAGTTTTAGCAAGAGTAGGGCCATAATTTCTTAAGATAGGTAGGAGACTACTAAAAATACCTGATCCAGATTGTTTTCTAATATTACTCTTTGTAATTTTCACAAGAGCACCGGTACCTTTACTTCTCGTGGCTATCCTGCCTCTGTTGTTGAAGCAGGCCATTATCGCGCCCAACAAATTGATCGGCAGTCAGCACTACAAACGTCTCAGAAGGAGAATAACAATAGAATTCCATTCACTCTCACATTTCACCCTCACAACCACGCAGTTAAATCCATCATTCTAAAAAACTTTAAATTACTTCAAAATGATCCCGATACTGGCAGAATCTTTTCGCAACCGCCATGAATTTCATTCAAACGCGACAAAAACATAGGTAACTTTTTAGTCAGAAGTACTTTTCAAACGAGTGAACAACCCGGTACTTTTAAATGTGCACGCGCACGATGCAAAACATGTCCTTTCATTTGCAACGTTGAAAAATTGTCGGGACCCAAGCGATCCATTAAGATCACTGATCATTTTACCTGTACCTCAGCCAATGTCATCTACTGTATAACTTGCACCCTTTGCAAAAAGTTATATATCGGCGAAACAGGCAGACGACTAGGCGACCGATTTCGAGAACATCTTCGCGACGTAGAGAAAGACGACAAAAACGCATCTAAACGGCTAAACCAGTCGCTAGACACTTTAATCTGCCGAATCATTCTACGCAACATATGACAGTCTGCGGCCTCTCCCTACATCAAGGAAGCACAGAAAGCCGCAAAACTCTAGAACAAAAATTTATTTTTCAAATTGGCACTCTTAATCCTCACGGTATCAACGAACGTTTTTCATTTAACTAATTTATTCTGTTTTTTACGTTGCCAGGCACCAACCTATAGCGTAGCTCCATATTTCTGTATATAAACCACACACAACCCACAATTCCTCGATTCGCTCCGACGAAGGGCTAGCGCTCGAAACGTCAGCTTCTGAATCTCTTTACGGTGGCTAATTCACATTATCAACTCAGTTGATAAAACCAAATTATTTATGTGGTAGTCTATGGTGTTAGAGGTTATCAGAATGATGTTTCGATTCATCTCTGGGACCGATTGTATTACTTTGATAATGATGTGGTCATTTTTAAAGCTCCTATTGACATGAATAATAAACAAATTAAAAACCTTCCAGAAGGAAATGAAGATAGTGATGCTATCAATCTTAAACAATTAAATGATTTTAAAAAATCTTTCCTAACTTCAGTCTCTAATTTGCAGAGTTCTATAGGGACAGTCCATTCTGATCTACAAACGCAATTAGACAAAAATGGTAATTTAATTAAAGCTATATATAGAAATTTAATAAGAAATGATTCAAAATTATTATTAATAAAAGGGTTTTATTTTCCTGATTCTATTGAAGGTAGAACTGAAAATAATTATTCATATCAGACAAATGATGATAAAAGCGGTGATGTCACGTTTTATTTAACCTTCATACATAAAGCTAGTACAAGTGATAGCATGATAATAACTTTACATTGGGCTGCTCATGGTGGTAATTTTCCTATCAATATTTTTATTAGTAAATTCCAGAAATGCCTTAATTAATGAGTCAAGTCTAAAAAGTATCAATATTCCTGATAACGCCAAAGGAAAACAGTTATATTTTTGGTTATTTATTAGAAATGATACTATGAAATTTATTTTCAGTGGTCTCTCTAAACAGATCACTGTAACTCATCCTCGATTTCAGAGTCCAAATCATGAATTTAGTATAATCTATGTGTCAGATTCTCCTTTCACTATTAAGAGAGGTAAAATATCTATAATTTGAATAGTGATGCTTATGGAGATATCAAAGAATATGAAAAGAGTCAAGGAACAATTATTTAAAAATTTAATTACTTATTCAATATATGGGTTTCAGTAATGGAGAACGAAAACTAGAGGTAAAAGCAGTGAAAGGCGAAAAGGGAGATAGAGGTATTGGTTTCTCTTTGACAGCCGACCAGCATTACCATATTAAAAACAAAAGATTAACTAATGTATCCGCTCCAGTAGATAACAGTGACGCGACCACTAAAAAATTCGTCACGGATTTATTAAAAGCAAAAGCTGGTACAGCATATGTAAACAATGAGTTAGCTAAAAAAGCCAATAAGACAGACGTTCAGACATTATTAGGAGATAAGTTAGAAGCGAGCGATCTGAACATTATAAATAACAGTTTGATTGTGCATCAAAACAATAAAGCCGAAAAGAGTTATGTAGACAACCAATTAGGAGGTAAAGTTAACTTATCTGATTTCAATACAGCGCTAAATCTAAAAGGAAATGCGTCAGACATAACAGCCTTGTCTAATACAGTAAATTCACTAGTGCAAAACAAAACAGACACAGCAGATTTTAACGCTCTAGTTCAGAATATAAATGACTATATTACCTTTCCCAAACCTAAAGTTACCATTAATGCTGAAGAAAATGGTGATATCAATTACAACGCTTTTTAATGGTCTTTTGGGAATGGAGCAACTACACAATACACAGGCTTTCCAATACCAGTATCTTCTAGAATTTTGTATTGTGCTTTGTCATCTAATTTAAGCAATAACCCTCCAGATGTAATTACTGTCGCAATAATTGTAAATGGTAATGAAGTAGGAAACGATTATTATATTACAAAACCTTCTGGACATTTCTCAGCTGTAGCCTCTTTCAGTCCACCGATTGAATTAAGTCCAGGAGATCGTGTTAATTTTAGAAGTAAAACTAATACCAATGTCACACATAGCATAATAAGTCTAATGATAGAACTTGACTTATAATTTTGTAGAGGAATGAGCACAAGAGATAGTAAGGAAACGCGTTTCCCTTTGTCTGTTGCAACAGACAGTGCGTGGGTAGTAGGGAAACACGTTTCTCTTTGTCTGTTGCATCAGACTGTGTGTGGGTAGTAGGGAAACACGTTTCTTGCATTTATAAATAATTTTCCTGTAATTATTTATAAATATGAGTAGAAAAATTTGCGATTTCAATCATATTTCACCAGACTTGAGTAGCGATCAAATCAATGAATTGATGGGTTATTACAAAACAATTCATCGAAAATGGTTTTTATATAAGAAAGCTCATAGGTATTACAGAATAATTAAATATGCAGCAAGATTGTTTTCAGGAGCCATCGCCGGAGGCGGTATTGCATCAGCTATTGTCTCAGGATCTATTTTGACTATTATTTCTCTTGGCGGTTCTCTGCTAATTGAATGTTTGCTTGACTATAAGAACGTTAATGAAAACATGAATAACTGCAAGAATGCTTTCCAGAGCTATGCTCATATTCTCGTTAGAATAAAGAGTGCACTAAGGCGAGGTAGCTTTAATAATGCAGATTTTATTACTGATATTGCTAATTTAGATAGTTTCTTTGTTGATATTTGTCCTTATGTTGGTAAGTATGAAAAGTACTATTATAAAAAGTATAGTGATTAAAAAAAATTGATTATCTATTTTCATTTATATGGATAGTGAATATATAAATGATGGATATATAGATAGCGAAGCAGAAGCAGTGATAGCGCGTGTTTACTATGAATTTCAAAACAGCGGTGTTCTAGAACCTTCTATAGAAAAAAACAATGATAAAAATTATGAAGAGACAAAAGAGCCAGCCATGGGACAAAAGGGTTAACTAGCCTTTAGATACTTCATTTAGCCTTCATTTTAGCTGTGTGCTGGAAACCCCATTATCTACACTACTTATGCTTCACCTAACATTTGGTCGGTAGTGGCGCTAACTTATCTGCGCATGCGTTTCAAGCAAATTGTTTTTTTTTTTTTGCACCACAAGGATAGAAACAGATTTCCGACAAATCGCATCCCAAGCCACATGATGCCGGAAGTCTGACTTCTCTTAGTGGTTAACACTTCTTCCTTCGTGTGGCCATTTACTCGAATAACGAAGAAGTACGCTAAGCATCCATTGTGTCAGGAGCTATTTCGTGGCACAAACGGTTCCATTTCCAGTCTCTCTTTCGTTGCAATGTTATTCAAACTGTAGAAAAATCCTTCTCATACTGATCAGCGAAGTTCGTCGCTTTATCTACAAGTTTTGCTGGAAGAAAGTTCAGCTTTTAAAGTAAAAGTACAGTTTTTACCACCCAGCCAAACGTCGAAATATGCACAACGGTGATGTACTGGGCGATCAGGGAAGAAAGGCTTTGAACGCTTGTGTAAAGGTGAAGATTTATGGCAAACCAGAAACGCGGAGATATGACCGACAAGCAACGATGACGCGATTAGGGGGTTGTTATGCCTCTGGTGATTTCTCTCCATTGTGGTATACAGATCAGCTCACGCTTCCAAAAGATTTGCGATATGTTGATCTCACGAAGTCGGAGAAGACAACCTACAACATTGTGGATATTCATGATGCACTTGTTAATTGTGACGAAAAGAGCTATGTTGATAAATACCCGAGAGAAGGACCCGGGTCCGAAAAACTGAAAGCCTCGATTGACAAACGAAGAGAGGATATTGAAAGAGAGTACAAGGAAGCCAAAAATAACCCAGAAGAACGACTCAAATATCCTTGGATTGTTGCACAGCGCCGAGTAAGGGATTGTTTTGTTGGGAGGTTTCCAGGAGATAAAAGGCTGGCAATTAGAAGAATAAAACCATGGAATGTTCCTTATAACATTAAAGACGTTCATGATGCTGTTGTTGAATTGGATGAAAAACCTTTTTGTGAAGAGTACCTAACATTCCCATCAAGAACATTGGAAGAGAGAGGAGACGAAAAGAGATTGAAGACCTTGTCAGATATACAAGAACAAAGAGCTGCTATTGAAAAAGAGTATGAAGAAGCCCTTAACACTGCTGGAGTAAATCGGAAATACTCCCAAAGTGAAGCAGAACAGTGTGTTGAGGGCTGTTACAGGGGCGCATTTGCACCTGAAGTACGAGAAGTTATTCTTCCTGTCAAACTCGATGGAAGTGGGACACCAAGCCCAACTCAGGAATACGATATTTTTGACATTCGCAAAGCACTTCATCATTGTGATGAAGAAAAGGCACTTCAGAAATATCGTGATGAAGGGCCTGGATCTGCCGAATTAAGGAAGCTTATTGATGAATGCAGGGATGAGTTGGAAAAGGAGTATCAGATGGCCACTTGTAGTACAGATGGTAAACAAATGCTACGCGAATACTCCTTGTGTGAAGCTGAACGCAGAGTGAGAGATTGTTTTGCAGGTACTTTTCTCAGTGATACAGATATGTTTCCAACAAAGAAAGATCAAAGTGGGATACCAAAGATTTCTCAAGCTTATGATATTTTTGACATTAAAGAAGCTCTTGA
>CM042757.1:2268503-2311003 GCA_022496165.2 Catalaphyllia jardinei
ACTTACCTCCCATCTCAATGACCAGCTCAAAAATGTTTCAACTTGGCTAAAAGCCAATAAGCTATCAATCAACGTTAACAAAACAAAACTAATGATTTTCAGGCCAAGGCAAAAAATGTTACCTTTTACAAGGCAGATAATTTTAGAAAACAATATACTTGAACAAGTAGACAATGCTAAGTTACTCAGAGTTTATATTGATCCCCACCTTGAGTGGAAAACTCATGTAAATTTTATTGCAGCTAATATTTCTAAATCTGTCGGGTTACTTTATAAAGCTAAATGCTATTTTCCCTTAAAATCTCTTCTAACACTACACTATGCACTTATTTATCCCTATCTAACTTACTGCAATTTAATTTGGGCCTCTACTTTATATGTCACCAACCTAAAACGAATTTACCTACTACAGAAAAAAGCAGTGATCTCTAAAGCTGACTACAAGGCTTCAAGTAAACTTCTTTTTGCAAATTTGAAAATACTTGATGTTTTTGGCATCTACTCTTTCCAAGTAAGTTCTTTCTTGTACCTATATCATAATGATGCTTTACCTATTTCTTTTACTCAAATCTTTCAAACTGGAAACCAAATTCATCAATATTCAACAAGATAATCTGATAATTACCAACCTCATATCTCTAGAACAAATATTAAAAAAATTCAATCTTGTTTCAAGGTCCTAGAATATGGAGTTCGTTACCGAGCGACATTAAAAATGCCCCGTCTTTTAGTATATTCAATCGCATGATCAAACCATTTTTAAGGGTCAGACAGAATACAACTTAAATACCTTAACACGTCATATCTATATTTTCCTCTCAACACACGTATATACCTAAATAATCAACTTTTCTTTATTTCCTAAATTGCCGCCTAGTATTAATATTGCCATGGAGGGAAATCTCTATTCCTCATAAGCTCGCTTCTAGGAGATTTCCCCGCCACAGTCACTCCTCCCAAGTAATCTACAGATTTAAAATTTAACATCAATTAACCTATTTATTATTGTTTTTATTATCCTTGTATTTGATTGTGTGTGGCAAAATAAAAAAATAAAATAAAAACCAGGGAGGGGGTAACCATACATCTGTACAACTCCCATAAAGCAGGGAGAAGAAATGGATATAATCCATACACAAGCACAGCATTTTTAAAATGGCAATGCATTTCAGTTAACAACAGATTCATAGCTTAGTCTGCATCATGAAGTGACAATGCATGTGTGAAGTTTGCAGCCCACAAGAGAAGCATTAGAGTTGCTTGAGGTGCAGCCAGGAGCAACTCTTGCTTCTTGAATGCTCTCCAAACTTCTCAAGTGCATCCATAACTCGATGTTGCACATCACAACTAAAACCATGAGTAATAACATTGCCAACTTGGAATAAATTTATCTGGTGAAGTATGGTTAACTTTGCTCATATTGCAAGTGCACATTTTTGGATTTTGATGTACTCTTACACATATTAAGTTTGATATCACCACTTTGCTAGCTATGTTATAATAGATATTAAAAAAATTATTGATTGGTAATAAATTATGGAATTTCGATTTGCTCGCAGTCAAGGGGAAAATTGCTTTCCGTTTTGATTGTATTCTGGAATATTTACATCAAAATGTCAATGACAAAGCAATGCATTAGACTTAATGTATGTTTGGGTGATCCATTTGCAAGCTTTCTCAAAGTTGCTATTTAAATTTTTGTTGTCATTTAAAATTATGTAAGGACATTTCTCTGAATGATGTGTATTTGTATTTGATGAACCTTCTGCTGACAAAACTTAACATCTTTCTTAGTAAAGAAAACAAATTCTCAATTTCCTAGTACATGTAGCTAGTACAATGCTTCAGCTTGACATTTTGCAGTGAGTAAGTAAAGTGACACCCAACTGTTTCAAAATGCCTGTAGTACATTTGATTGCTTGTTTAGTACATGAATGTTAGTAATTATAGACTTGTTACCATCTCTCAGTGTCCAATCAGACTCAATCTTGGCATGGCTATTTGCCTGATATTGTTTGTAATTATTTATTTTGTTAATCTTCTGACACACTTCCTATCTTTTGAACTTGAAAATGGTGTCATGACAACTCTGAAAAGTTAACTTGCTTGTGGATCCCATTAATGTAGTAACACTATGTTATCTGTTCTGTATTTGTTCAGGACAAGAAGAAAGAGAAGCCTGCAGACTCGGATGATGATAGTGATGAGGAGGTATACACTAGAGAGGGGAGGGTGGCTGTGGTTTGAAATGAGACGTTTCCACAGGTTTTAGATCCAACGACCTAAGATTTACTGCAGATTGATCTAGCTTCCATTCATTGTATCTACACAGCAGATCTACAATGGGCATCAAAAGTATTTGAGACACTTAGAAAATATTGCTTTTTAGTATTGAACCACTTGTTCTATTTTATTTTCATCTAGTATTAATTTTCTGATACCACCGGGCCCCCAATTCAGTGTTATGTAGGAGCTGTGGTCTGTGTTGTCTAAGAAATAGAAAAATTATATTATAATAACATTGAATGGGGGGAACGGGGAATGTTTCCAAGTTACTCAAATTTTACTGCCAAGTGTCTTGACACTTTTGTCACCTATTGTAGCTTCCATTCATTGTATCTACACTGTAGATCGAGCTTCTATTCTCGGTTTTCATGCGACGTAATCATACTCCAAAATTAAAAAAATACTTTTCCTTCTGAGGTTTTAGTTTCATCAGATTAAAGTCCCTATAGGAGCTTGACGTTTCACAACGTTTTAGCTCTACAGGGTTCTTTCTTTTGTAATAGGGCGCATTTGAATTTCCAAACTTTTTCACTGTGTGACATGAAAATAGCGGCCCACGAAGGCTGTCTCATTGGTCAAAAATGAGTTATCGCTTTAGTTTTTGCTAACTAAACAGTGCTTGCACCTGACCAGAAGAAGCATTTATTTCAATGTGTCGGATCTCTGGAGCAATAATTTTTTCGTTACAATGACAAAACTCAGTGACAGATGTTTCTGTTACATTACGGCCGCCATGTTTGTGCCCCTCGGAAGGGCACAAACATGGCATCTCCATACAAAGCTCTATAAATTTGGGTAACACATTTATGCAAATAACGCGCAAATGAACACTAGCAAAGACCTAATTTTTGGGGAGGTTGTTAATATATCAATCATCTATCGTATCCCAGATTCTTGACTTTATTCATTGAATGGTTACGAGTTTTAGTTTTGATCACATGACTGGTGAAAACCGAGAGTTCATTCTTTTTTGAGGTATACAGCAGATCCCATGGATCTCATGCACTAAAGGCATTTGCAATCAAGTGTTGATGGATACCCTAAACGACATCTCAATTTGTACTCGATCAACATCTCGATTGGTGGACACCTGATCCAAAATTAATCAACTGTTGATTGAGATGCCAGTGAAGTGTCAATCAAGTGTCTACTGAGGTGTTAATGGAGTTATAATCAAGTATTGATTGGGTTGATTGAGGTATCAATTGTGGATATTGATTGTGGGTGTCAATCGACACTCAAACATGGATGCTTTTAGTACACATGATCCCCCACAACAACTCAAGCTATTTGGAAAATTGTTGGGTTTCTTTTAGTCATGGAGATCGACTAATAAAAGGAATAGAAATTCTTCAAAAAGGAACACAGGTGCTTAAAGGAGAAGGTCACTCCAAAAAGCCTAGTACATTTTTTTTTCCTTTGCCTATAGCAAGTAAACATTTAGGTTTCAGCCTTTAAAGTGCTTGCGATCGTGAAGAAATTTTGTCTCAAAAGAGGTGACTTTAGCGACCGATATTTTGAACTGTACTTTCCAGCCAGCCCATGTTTATTTCACGTCAATCCATGACTCAAAACTGGCAGGAAGGAGAAAACCTGCAACTGACTTGGCACCCTTCTTTCAAGGTCAGCACTGTGTATTTTTTCAGGTGATTATCCACTTCGTTATCTTCACTGCTGTCATTTCGGAGTTTTGAGAATGTTTGTCTTGAAATAACATGGCACAGGAGCAGCTGTGATTGAGTGGGATATGGAGGGCTCTGAACACTACAATACTGTAAAAAAAGATTTACAAACGCATTGTGTCAAGGAAATTTGACAAAACACCCTCACTGCAACATATATTGAACATGTACACCTGACATCAGACTTCATTGCCTTCATGTGCACACTGTAAAACTGAGTAGACCTAATTAGTGTAAGTTTCATAGTTTCCTTTGGGTCTCCTCGCCATTATTAAATCTATTCTTTCCATTTTTTATTGTTTTCATTATATTTGTGGTGTGGCAAAATAAAAAAATAAATAAGTTTAATTTGCATGTGAATGAACTCTCATTGTTATAAGAAAGGTTAAAGGTAATAATTGGGAAATGGCATATAGCTTTTTTCAGTTTATTTGCCATTTTACCTAATATATTGATTATTTATAAGCTTTTCAATTTATGATGAGGTGACCTGTAGAAACCACCTGAGGCTTATAGTTGAGGCCACCTTGTTCATAACAATATGGTTACATACATAGTGCTACAGTGTGCGGCTTTGCCAGTTCAGTAATTATTTTACTAAACACTCTAGCAGTTTGTTATGCAGCTACTAGCTTATACCATACACTTACTGTACACTGTAAAATGAGAATGATATGAGATGGCAGAAACCATAAGCTTTTATTAGGTGACTGTCTGAAATTCTGATAATTTTAAGGAGGGGACACTGACATTGATGGGCTCATTTTTCCATGAAAATAATAAATTAGAGTGAAAGAGGAAAGTTGATGCTTGATGAAAGTAGCCTCCTACATAGATGCTCTGTAGGCTTGTCACATGGGAGGGGGAAAATTGTGTGAAGAAGGGACAGTGATACTGATGGGCTCAATTTCCATGAACAATAGAGAGAGGAAAGATGATGTTTTATGAAAGAAGTCTCTACACAGATGCTCTGTGGGCTCATCGAGTGAACAAAGATTGCCCAAAAAGTGTCTAGCACAATCTTTTCTCTTTTACTATGAAAGCTGACCAAAGAAGCAGCTAAGAAATAATCAGTTTTAAATAAGTTAACAGTAATACTGGTTAACAGTAACACTGTAGTTTATTTGTAGAATATCCATGAACAAGATTTTGACTCACAGATGCGAGACAAAGTGCGAAATAAATTAAAGAAAAGAACGGCCGATGGTGACGATGATGATAATGATGAAACTAAAAGTAAAGAACAATCTGCTATGAGGTGAGTAAACAACAATTTTAGTGTGTTCATAGACCCTACATGAAAAATATAAACTGCTAGAGATTTCAAAAGGGAGAAATATCTGTGGACAGATTCAAACAGTATAAAGCTTGGGATTTTACTGAAGGATACAAATCTGTTAGGCCATAATTCAAGAGGGGCACGTTTAGGTCAAGGAAAGTTGTCCTCAATAGGAACGTTTACCGGTACCCTTGCCCACAAGTCATTTTTTAGAGCATTCAAATGAAATGTCCCTGCTGAGCGAGCTGAAAATTTACCCTTTCCTGTTTGTGAAGGGTGCATATGGCTTGACTTGTCTCTTTCAGGTGAATTTAAAGTAGCCAAAGTGTTAATTAATTTATTGTCTTACGTGTAGCTCACCTCTGGGAGCAACTCAAAGAGTGTAATAGCCAGCCTCTTAAGGCAACTTAAAGATTGATTCCTCATGTAAACCGTCCACTTGTATTACTTTATAATTGGGAAATGTATGAAAAATCTTGGATTGTTTGGTATGGAAGGCCAGCCCTCTATTGGAGACAGTCCACCATTCATTCTGACTGTCCTTAACCAGCATCTCTGTGTCAGCCTAGCTTCATCTCTTCAGTTTCATGTCTTCATCTCTTTACGCAGTCTTCAGCATTGTTTTTCCCCCCCCCCCCCCTTCCTGGTTCAAGACTTATACTCTGCATGTGTGGTACATTGCTTTGAAATCTAAGCAGTCTGCAGTCATAGTTGGACGAAGCTTAGGGGTTTAAAATTATTTATATTCATTTAGTGAAGATCTTTGCAATATCTTTTCATTTTCCACCACATTATAAATAGTGTTAATCAGCATATTAAATAAATTATAAAATATATAAACTAAAGTAGTTGCAAGAAGTCCTCAGACAAACCACTAGGCCTTTATGTGATTAGGTGTTCTTGATTTGAGTGTATAATTTATTCCTTCAACTGTTAAAAATCCCGAGTGACACAGTAATCTTTTCCTTTAGCAAACAGCTAGGAGATTCTGGAGCCAAGATTCCTTCTGCTCGTGCCGAATATAAACGCCTTAAACGAGAGATGATGGAGACAAAAACAAAGAAAGACAGAAAAGAGAAGACATCCTCAGGTAAAAACGATTTGAATTTATCAATACAGAGTTGAATACGGTTTGAGGACTATTCTCGAGGAACCTCAAGACGATCACGAAACGCGCGTCTCGTCTCGCGCGTCTCCACTGATGCATACGACTTCTTGCCAAGTCAGTTGTCTCCTCAAGCTAGTAGTGTTTATAGGTATACAATTGACGCTGGTTTTTACATGAGAATTAGATGGTTGAGGTAAGTGTATGTAATAAAGTAATGGGAAGTAGAACTCAGGAACAACAACAACAACAACATCTTTATTTGTACCCAAAATAATACACTTTTATAAGCAATAAAAATTTTAACAGAAATATAGGAGAGTACTAGCTGCCCCAAATAACCATAGGGGCTAGAAAAAAAGGCAGCTATAAAAAAAGGAACTACACACTTCAGACAGTTAAAAATAACTTGCAGATAGAGTTTGTAATACTGCGCCGGAAGAGGAACAGAGTTCATAAAAACAGGAGAAGTTGCATTCTACGTCGCTTCAAACTAACAACTTATAAGTTCATTTCCCAACAACATCAACAACGACATCTAATTTTACCACAAAGAAAGAAAAAAGTAATAAATGAATTTTGAAACTTATAAATAAGGTGTTAGCTGCCTATAACAACCATATCGCCTAAGAAAATTAGACAACTATCTATGAAATACAATTAAAAAATTACGGTCATGTATATTAAATAAAAAGCAAAGTAACCTAAGAATAGAAATAGATAAATATATACGACAAAGTTACAAACTAACATTACACTAGGGCAAGAGGGAAACCGAAGAAGAAGATAAAAGAAGATAATAAAAAAACAATGATATTTAAAACACGAGAATAGTGTTCTATAGCTGCTTGCTGAATTTTGTGATTCATGTAGACAGATAGCTTTATGTTGGAAGGTTTCCTTTCTCAAATTGTTGGAGAATTCGTAAATTGTAAGTTTAGTAGTCACCCGAGATATCAAAATAGAATTAGACTTAAAGCAAGAAATGCCCAGAAAAGTCGATAAAATGAAATAACCAGGCGATTAATGATAAAATACACAAATTTACATTTTATCAAAAAGAGTTTTTCTTTCAGTATTCTTTCAGTTTGCTCTTTTCCCGGTAAATTCTAACAAAACTCTGTCAACGAAAACAGTAATGAAATGTATTTTTTTATTGATTTATTGGTTTATTTAATCAGGCTCTTTTAGTCCGTTTCTGTACTGGGTCTTATTAGAATAAATTTAACAGCAGAAGTCGAAGCCTGTCAGTATTGAAATTTTGGGCTTTGTGAGTGTTAAATTTATTCTAAGACGACTGTCACCGCCAGCGACCTGCCGGTCAGTGTCCTTATTAATACGTCGTTCATTTTAACGAGAAAGCGTCAGGTCTGTTCAGCATTATATTTGTGTCCGTATTGACAAACTTAAAATGTACGGCCCCGTGCATCCAAAAGTTTTAAATGCTGCCATTATAATTTGTGAGGTGAGATATGAGAGACAGAAAGTCTGGAATAAAAGAAGGAACCTATTGTTGGATGTGTCTGTCATGAATATTACTACTGTTTGGATCACATGCTAGGGAAGGTAGAGCACTGGTGGTTCAGTGGTTCAAGCCTGCCACGCGGGAGGCCCGGGTTCGATTCCCGGCCAGTGCATGATGTATTTTAATTTTATTTTTTTATTTCACAATTTCTAGTTTAGAACTCTGTTTGATAATTACTTTTGAAAACAGTAGCCGGCAGAAGTGACCATTAAAAAAATGAGGGGATTTGTGTTTTGTGACGCAGGGATATTTACAAGAGCGTACCCAAATAAGTGCAAAAAAGAAAAAGAAAGAACCAAACTATAACAAAAACAAACAGAAATCAATCAATCAATCAATCAATCAATCAAACCAAAAAAATTATAGCATGCAGTCTTGTATACCAGTTTTCAAATTTCATTTTTTTTTTTGAAGCACAAAGAACTGCGTTTTGTGTGCGTTGAAAGCGTACTCCATTTCATTGGTGGTTTTGTGGCTTTTTGTGTCAGAATATAAACTGCACTCGGGTTATTGTGCCTAATCATTAACCTTGAAGCAGGTTACTAAGATAGAAGTTCTTCCATTGGAAAAGAACATTTCATTTCGTATTTTTTGTAGCCTGCGTAGCTGGCGAGATTTCGCGCGCGAGCGCTTTTGTTTTGGTAGCGAAGCTGTGAATGTTTCTTATTCTTTCTTTTTTTGTTCATGACCAGAGTTAAAAGAATCCGATGTCCTGGCTGCATTTCACGCTGAGCAAAAAGTTTATCTTGAGAAGAAGAAAGCGAGTCAAAAGAGAAAAGGAGAAGGGAGAGATGAACAGGTAGACAATGGTTCATGTCACGTAATGCTTTTAATGTAACCGCGCGTGACCGGCGTAACACAACCCTTACCTCGTTACTTACCCTGGCAATACAATATTCCAGTTACAATTGGCTACTGGCATTACTTGCGGAAAATACAATTACTTCTAATACCGACTACTAACAATACAGTACTCTACTTACAATAAGTACCTCCATTACTTGCAAAACGTATCGTTACTTACAATTCTTAAAATAAAGAAAACAAACGGCGGTTAAAAACATTATCCATAGACAACGCATGGTCTAATAAAAATTTTCTGTATTACTTGCCGTTTCGTATGCTACAGCATACATCTTCAGAAGTGAACGGTTATAACGGCTACAAACAGTCTTCAAAAAGCCGTTAGTAAAGTTGCCTAACGCCTGTTGAGAGACGCGATGGCCTCATGGTTAGTGCGCTCGACTCCAGAGTGAGCGGTCTGGGTTCGAGCTCTGGCTGGAGACATTGAGTTCTGTTCTTGGGCAAGACACTTTACTCTCACATTGCCTCTCTCCACCCAACTGTATAAATGGGTACTGGCAAATTTAATACCGGGGGTAACCCTGCGATAGACTAGCATCCCATCCAGGGGGTGAGTAGAAATACTCCTAGTCGCTTCATCCAGAAACCGGGATAAGCTCCAGCCTGATGAGCCACTTGGCTCATATGCCGACTTAACCTTTACTTACCAAAGTTGCCTGTCAACGTCTACAGATAACATTTTGTACTAAGCAGTATTTGCCCTTTCCTTTTACATTTGGCATAGTAATTTTTTTATAACCGTTCACTTCTGAAGATGTATGTTCTAGCATACGAAACGTCAAGTAATACAGAAATTTTTTAATAGACCATGCGTTGTCAATGGATAATTTTTTTTGTAACCGTTGTTTGTTTTCTTTTCCTTGTAAAGTTGAAATAGCCGAAGAACAAGAATATTTATGATGATACTTACATTACTTACGTAACAATATTCCAGCTAAAATAAAATTCTAACATGTCCTACAATGTGATCAAAAGAATGAAGTTCTTACTGTCTACAAAATGATTATTTACAAATAATTTGTTTTTTATAAATGCCCTGATTCACTGTTTAGTTTGTACGTATTTTGTCTTAAGTTACATCAGAAGTGTTATTTACTTAATTTAGACCCTGGCGCTGTTGGCGTCGTTCCAAACCAAACTGAATGGGTCTGAGGAAAAAGAGGAAGAAGACATCGATGATAACGAAACAGAAAACGAGGATGACGACACAGGATGGTAAGAAGAAAGAAACCAGTGGTCTGTTGTGACCAATTCCCAGTTGGCTTGATAGCTCAGTTGGTAGAGCACTGCACCGGTCCGATCGCAGAGGTCATATGTTCAAATCTCATTCAGGCCTGAATTTTTTCACGCTTTAATTTCATAGCATGTGTAACTACTAACAGCGATGATCATTCGTGTCTTTAAATAAGAAGCCATGTCATAAAATAGGGATGTCGTTTAACGTGTCTACAAAAGTCATTACTTTGAAACCAGACCAATCCTGAAAACAATGATGGCGAATTTGCCTTGATATTGAGCTCTGTCAGTTGAAAAATGGTTATAGCTCACCAACGAGCATGGGCACCCCACCTTTTTTTTCGGTCATTGTAATCAACTTATCATAAGCTTTGCGTGAGAAAAGACTAATTTGATTTCTATCGCTGAAAATGTAATAAATAAGGAAAATAGCAGATAAACTGTAGTCTTTTCTGTTTTGCAGTTTGGTAACCATGCCAATAGCCTGCGAACGCATACGTATTTCCGGCTGTCAACCAGTGACATCCGGAATTACGTCTGCGTTCGCAGGCTACCATGTCAAGAAATTTGGTTTAAATTTTAATCAAGGATTCAGCTTTCTTTCTAAATCCAACTTAAAAGGTTTATTTCTGTACGACATAATGTAGTGACTCTAATTGCGTGAAATGCGTGTTTTCATGAATCTAGGTCACAAAATTTTACAATTACTAGGACTGCGTTCTTGTAATAAGAATTTAATAATGCCAAAATCTTGCATTTTCAATTCCTCAGTGTCCTTTAATGAGCATGGCCATCCCGTTTTTTTATTTCAAAATTAAAGTTCTCATACGATAAATATTCAGTGAAGAAAGTTTGCACGAAAATTTATTGTCACTTTTATTTCAGAGGAATTACCTTAAAGTAAAACAATGACAACGGCCGAAAATACGGCGATGGTTAGGACTGATGGGCACAAGATGTTTTTTAATACAACAAACCTAAGAACGACAAACCTGATAAAAATTATCGTGGTTATTTTTTTCAAGATCTGTATTCCGTGACGCAGTGAATAGTTTGAATCCACTTTTATCCTTCAACATTTTCCATATTGAGGCATGTTCGTGCAGGTTAGTGTACGGGAGAGGGGTGAAATAAATCGGCGTATTTCCTTTGCTTTTCCCTTGCCTCTCGGGCCTTTATAAACATCTCGGGCAAAAACGAACGCTAAGCCTGTAGTCAAGTTGTAAACAGTTTGTCAGATGGTATTGTTTGATTTTTTTGTTTGTAACGTGATCTGATTGGTGAGATTTTGTCGCGATATGATTGGTTCGTGAAGCCACACGTGATTTTTTAGGTGTTATCACTCTCACTGTAACTTACTTGTTGTCTTTCTCTTCAGGATGACTCATTCTCTGCAATGCGAAACTCAACAAAAACTGGCCAGGGATGCTTACATCGAAGACGAAGACACGTTTGAAATATTTGATCCACGAAACCCCATCAATAAAAGGCGACGGGAAGCAAGCAAAAAAGCCATGAAAGAGAAACGAAGATGACATGAAGGTAGAGCTGGAAGATATATAAGTAAAGCCGTCCAGGTAACAAGCGCCGTTTTTCGTAAATCCCCCTGAAAACACCCTAAGAGTTGCCGAGTCCTGTAAGTTAATCAGAAAACTACACGTATACCACAAGTTATTACGTCAGCTCATCGTCATAAGGACAAGTCATGTTGCTTAGCAACAGGATTGCGACCAAAAGGCCCTTGTTCTACTGAGTGATTCAAAAGTAACGAAAGTTGTGTGTCAGGAGTGATATTCGACTATTCATGGATTTGCGTGCTACAAATTTCATTTCAGCAACTGTTTACTTGAGGTATTGGATTGAAACTGGATAAATTATGATATAGAGGACTGGCCTGCTGGCTTAAACGATTTCATTTTGTAGTCGGCAACTCGCTCAACTTTGACAATGTGGTAACAAGATATCAGCTAAAATCATCCTGAAAAAAGAGAAGAAAAATAAGCTTGGGCCGAATGCGTTGATCCGAAGCATTACCAAACTGTTCAATTCACGAGGAATAATACCAATCCAATGTCATTTATCCTGTCTGGAATCTTGATGGTCATGTAACAAGCATCGATTTTATGTATCACAATCACTTTAGTTTGCACGAGTTTAGGGGCTCAGGAAAAGTTGAACTGTCTGTTTTACACTCTATTTTCTCGGAAGAGTGATGCTCATTGAGAAAACGTTTCGAAACTTCCGTTTCATTTGCACTTGAAATCAGGGACACAGGAGTGTTGGTTTACAACTAAATAAATGTCACTACAGCATCGACGCTGAAACAGCTTCTATTAATTGACTATCGTAGCACTAAAATCGCATTGACAACCTCGTCGCATTGCGTGAGACTGCATTTTTGACAACCTAGAGGACTGAGTCTTTGTTGTTGTGGGAGTCAAAAGCTTAAAAGTTAAATTCTCCTTAACAATTCCAAGGTTTCTTTTAATGCCACTTCTGAGAACTTGGTAGTACATCCGTTAGTTGATGATCTTTGTTGTACCTGTAACCCGTCTCCTTGACAACGTATTGATAGTGCTTGTTGATCACCACACCTTGTTCAAGGTTCTATAGTATCCAAGTTCAATAGTCATTTGCCTGTGTAAACAAGTTTTATTAACGTCAATACTTCTCTTGTAAATAATGCAAATATTTATTTAGAAAGAACTCTGAACATAAAAGGGCTTAACCCGGCATAACTGGGTCATAACTGCAAGATTCTTATCTTTTAATGGGGCAGGGAAATAAGTCACGAATTCTAAGTACTAAAACCACTTAAACACATTGATATCGCTAAGCTGTAGTCCAAAGAGATTTTGACACGATAATAAGCTATTTTTAATGATGGAACTTCAACAGAAAAACGACAGTATTTTGAAATTCATTTTCTATATTTTTAGTTGATTTTGCGGGCGTTTCAGTTTGTTTTTTAGTCCACACACGTATGACTGGAAAGGAAAGCTGTGAAAGCTATTACCTTAAACTAACAAACTGATCAATTCTTTGAAGTAGTTGCCGATTATTGCGTTAATGAGAAATACTTTTGCGGTAACGGCTTTGATATCCTAGAGACAACAGCCCCTGCTGTATAAACTGCTCAACGCCGCAAAAAATACCACTGACTAAGAAATTTTTCACACCAAGTATACCTGATATAGATAACTTTGCACATTGAGAGAGACGAACCCGCAGAGTCGAGTTGCTCGTCAAGATAACGGACTTTTTGTCCTCACTCTGCCCTCACTGGGAGGGGGAGGGGGGGGGCTACACGAAGTGTTAGACGGGCAGGCTCCGTCGCCCCGAGGTCTAAACCCTTCCTCCTTCTAGAACCGTAATTCTAAAGAAAAAACTTTAACCTTTATATACCTGCCATAGAATAGGGCACTCCTATTATGTATTTACAGTAGAATAGTACATCCCTTCTCCAAACGTTTCCAAATACGTACCCCTTCCCGGTATAGCGCCCCCCCCCCCCCCCTAGCTAAAAATAAAACTTAGGTGATTTCTCCATTTCTTGCAGCTGCGTGCGACCACGTGTTTGGCACGAGACGTACTCGCGTGACACGCGCGTGATTTCGTGCCAGTTTCTTTAGTATTCGGTAAGTTGTTGGCGCGTGGCTTGGCAACATTTATTCTTTGTTACAATTTCCATCGTAGTTTCTGCGCGTCCTGCCCTTGAACCTGATGAAATAACAGGCTTATTAACTTTTGTCGTTCCAAGTTTGTAGACAGCAAGAGATAACACATTTCGCGTGGGCAACTTCCTTTTCTGAAGGTGAAAGGAACTTATTTTACTAGAGAATAAATGTCTAGACCTTAAACAATCGTTTCCAAAATTACAAAGAAAACAGAGTTAAACAAAGGACCAATGAATACAAATTACCAAATGAGTCGCGTCCTCAAAAAAAAGTGTTAGTTGATCAAACAAAAACACAATTGTGTACGCTTGCCAAATAATTACAAATGGCCAGTTTTGTGTTTTATTGACTAAGTGAATTTCCGAACAATGTCTTTTCAATATTCTCCAGACATGGAAAACGTGTGGTCGCAGAACAGGCGATAAAACGGCGAAAGTTTCTTTCAGTTATGTGTTTAGCGAAACAATGAAGCAACCAAAAGCGGCTCCAAAGCAGCTGTTTTAGTTGTCTGTTTTGTTCGGCCGCGCTCAAAAACGGTTCGCATCTTTTAATCCTTTATAATAGCAATAATTTCCGTTGCTTATCTTTTATTTTGAATGAGTGAGTGGGGTAAACGTTATTTTCTTTTGTCGGCTGGTTATTGTGTGTAAAATGTAAGCCTTTTGTTAAACAAAACTATTTTCTTGTGTATGTTATTCTTAGGAAATGAGTGCCAGCCGGGTTAACTCTGAGATTAAAAATATCGGCAAATTACTTCAAAGTTCAACTATGTCTGCCTTAAAATACATAATGTTCATAAACGTATTTAATTGAGTTTTTTAAAAATTCCACAGGTTTTAGCCAGTTTTGAAGACATCTGACTTGACTGTGCTTTCAAATTTTGTGCTGTGAAAAACATGCTCATATTGTCGTTACACGGAAAAGGGGAGGATTACTTTAATTGCCAGTGGACAGAATATCAAAACTCGTCTTGCTTTGATTTATGCACCACCAAACTAACACTGATAGAAATATAACGTATCCGTAAGGTGAATTAGAAGGGCTTTAGGGTTGAACTGTGGGAAAATAGCTGAAAATTCATGTTAAATTTATGAGTAAATGTACTTCAAAATTCAGTTCTTTGTTTGAAAGAGAAGGATAGAATTTCTGTACCTAGCGCCGAGTGACCTGGAACTGAGCAAACGAGGTAAATTAATCGTTTTGCAAAGATTTTTCTGTTTAATTCGATATCTCGTAGGAATTTTTTAGGTACGGATGATGAGAAGTTTAACATTCGCAAGAGGTAGATTTTCTCAATTTTGTGCGCATTTTATCGTATTTGTGGCTCTTTTTGGGGGGGAGGATTGGAATATTTTAACTTAAGACAGAACTCAAATTTTTTTCCCGTAAAATCATTCCCAGCTGTGTAAATGGCAAGCAATGCTCTTCATTTATCAACATTTTACTTTGTTGTCATCACTATCCTCTTCATTTGGCACACGAGTTAAATTCAAGCGCGCACTAATTTGCCTCCGGCGGCTCGTTCATCTCACATGTGATAATAATTCACTCTTGTTTGTTTGTGTTAGACATTCAGAAAGGTTTTCAAATTCCAGTCGTTTGTTATTGTAAAGTTATTAGTGGGAATTTAACACTACCCTAAAGGTTAATCGCCACCATTTCCGTTTCCTTTAAGGATGATAGCTAGCTGATGGTTTTTCGTTTCACGTCGTAAAGTTTCATTTGTCATATCCAGTTGGTTTCCTTCCTACAGCCTTCTTTATTTGCAAAGATTTACTAATACAACAAGTTGACTGTTGTCAAATATACTGAGATTAGTTTGTTTTGAAATCACTTTCTTTTGTGAATACTTCAACTTGGTTATTTTTAGTTGCATAGTTTTCAAAATAGAAGTAACATCTATTTGTTCGAGTTATTGCACCCTATTAAATTGATCGAAACTACTGATTTCAAAAGATAGTTCTTAGAATTTTACAACTCCAAACCGAAGTCGATACGGTCTTTTAGAGCCTGGTTGTGCAAATGTCTCGTGATGTTTACTCGGACAAGAATGTATAAACAAATACATTTACACAGGCTAAATGGCTAAGTGATCCAATTTTACCGAGGTGAAAAGTTTGCTAATAAATTCAAATTCTCTGTAGGGGAGGTTTTGTACAAAAAAATTTAGGTGTGGGCAAATAAAAAAATGTTGGACAATTTCCGAGAAATTAAGGAGGTAATATAGCAGCAAATTTGTAAGTTTTATCGACAAGAGCTAAGCTAAACAGCCTTATATATCGATCATTTCTCGTGCTGTTTTTATTACACGTTGCCGTGCTTTTGCGACCTTCCTGTCAAAGCGATCTTTTCTCTCTAAGATATGTCGTTTTTGATCCCTCATTAATTTAATGTTATTCTGCTTATCAGATTTGCAATCTCCGAATTAGACAGAAACATTACACTTGAATGAAGTAGCTCGATGTTTTCAATGGTAGCCGATCTCCCAGTGGCACGAAAACAGGATAAACAGTATTCTTTGTTTGTGATATCGGTTCGGATTTTTCCCCGGTTTGTGTCAACCCTGTTTGTTTGATCCGGTAGTTGTAACATTCTTACGCCTTCGCGTTGTGTGTGAAAATTTGATTAACACCTCCGCTAGTTCAGATTTTGTGCTTTTTATTTACATAAAGTCACAAAAATGACTAAAACAGGAGCGGAAATTTAGGCTGGTGATAACACAGAATGACAAGATCTTGATCAAGGAAAGTGTTTATTAATTACACCGTTCACTGTCTTTAGATGGCAAATCTTTGAAAAGATAAACATAATAGTTTTAAAGGGTTCAACATCGTTACTTATTACATGTAAGAGACATTTTAGTTCTTAAATAAACAAACTAGGCCAAAAAAACACAGCATGGGTGAAAACTTATTTATATAAGGTAAGCACAACAGTAAACACGATTACAAAGAACAGCTTTATAGAAGTAACTACATTATTTACAATCCCAGTTCAGTTACAAGATGTCTTGATCTCGTTTTGTCAGAGTATTGCATGTCGTTCCTACTCGGTGAGATATCGTATTAATATCATTTAATATCAGACCGCGATATTAACACGGGAAATGTGACATGACTGTTCGTGATATAAATTTAGTTATCTCCTCACAGGTCTAAGGAGAATCAAATATCGCTACAGCGCTCGAGTCCTGTTTACTTGTGTCCATTTCGTCCATTAATGAACGGCAGAAGTTTGTGTGCCCTTCGCAGGGTAATTTTTCGATTTCGTGTTTTTCTTCCTTAAGCTTTGGATCGGAAATATCCTGGCGTGAATCTGTACTGTACGGCTCAGTCTCATCGCCCATGTCTTTGAGCAAATTGTCCAGAAATCCGATGTACTTCATAGCTAGTCTGAGGATCTCGTTTTTTGAGAGTTTCCTCTCGGGTGGATAAGTAGGCAGAAGTTTTCTAAGTTCACCAAACGCCAGGTTAACATGCTGCTGTCGCCATCTCTCTCTGCTGTTTGTGTAAAGTCGTTTCATATACGACTGACAGTGGTTCTGATAAGACAGTGTAACTCTTCTTCCTGCAGGGTAGTACAAGGCTTGTGGCGATGGTGTTGGGCTTAAGCTTGTTTCTGATCCACTAGAACTGCAAGCTGATCCTACAGGAGAGTGAGCATACGACTCTAATGCTGGTGCTTCAAAAGGCTGATACGCCATGGCTCTGCAAAATAACTGTACACACGTCTTGCCAGCCGCTTTTATACACACGCGAGTACCGTGATCGTCTGATCAGTTTGCCTGCCTCTTGTCAAACTTGTGTCCAATCTGCCTTCAATTTACTGATCAACGTAATTGCTTTTTCATTTATAATAGCTCAGAGATAACCTTATGAACCGCGCGCTGCCCCAGAACGTTCGGTGCTAGCCAAGCGGTGTGGCTTTCCCAGTGTCTTGTTACGTTTCCCATACCAGGAAATTGGCCTTTCAAAGGATTTTGTAGCTCGAGTAAGGTGACACCTCGATTGACCAATCAGTGCGCAGTTAAATCACTTATGTCTGGCGGCGTCAAATTGACTTTAAGACGATATTTAGTGGCCGTTTAGTGAGTAGTGTCTTTGTTGTGTGGTCCTAATGATGTGTCCTGTCTGAGAGTAAACCATTCACTTCAATAAAACAGATATACTATCTCCAGGCGTGGATGGAATTTTGGAACAAAATCACTTCAAGTTCTCCTCGTTTTATGTTACAGCACTTAGCCCTTGAATGTCACACCCTCTGCCATGCCCGCCCTTGTGCTTTCTTGTCGTAATCAAAACCAGAACGGGTTGCTTCAGTTTTCAAGCGAGTACGCCGTGTTTTTCTAAACACCGGCTTATTCTACTAGCAAAGCGTCTTGTTGATATATTTGTTAAGTATGCATTAGATGTCTTGTTTATATATACGAAGGATTTTCACAGAGTTCGTGAGATTATTCTCGCCGTTTGAAGAGATTTTCATGCTACACACAGCAGATCTCAAGTGCTTTGACGGTGTTCGTGGTGGGATGTTTCAAATCCCAGCCATCACATACGCTAACCACTCTCAAACTCTCTTAAATGGCTAATTCTTGCGGCGCGCCAAAATGCAACAGAAAGCGCTTTCACATAACCCCATTTCCTCCCAAGGAGTGCCTGCCTAACGTCCCTGATGTCATAAACGCTCTAATTTACAATCGCGTTTAATGTTTACGGGAAGTCAACTGCACACAATCCCACCAAAAAACGCTCGGATTATTATACCTGAGCAAAGATCATAACACTATTATCTTTTTACTTATTGTTGTTATTCAATTATGTATGGTGTGTTTTTCTACAAACACCCGGAAATATTATTAGAATTTAGCGATTTGTGGGATCCGTAGCTTTTCATGACTGACTTAATTGCGGCGTCTGTAATGATCAACATTTGATTTCTCTTTAACATATTGGTGCATTTTCAACAGGGCAAGTGATGAGAATATCAAAAATCGCCAACAACGGAGTTTTGTCGTGATTTAACACCAGATTCTCTTATCTAGCATTTAAAGAAAGATGTTTTGATCTGAAGATCTCAAGAAAAATAAGAATAAACCCGTGGCTGAGATGTTGAAAAGAATAGTATAATTTTGTGTTTAAAGTTTTAAAATACTATAGAATTCTTCGTTTCTCTGAAAAGCAAAACTAGCCGAATAGGAAAGCACCAAAAACAACACTAGAACATTTCTGACAGGTTATGTCCGTCACCAGGAGCGTCACATGTCCAGACACAAAGTACATTAAAAAACAGAAATGTCATACGCTGTAATCATATTCAGAAGGATCTTTTCAGCCTAAAATCGGCAGAAAAGTTAGAATATTCAGCCTTGGCCGGAAAAATAATATTCTTTTAAAAAAATTGTGTAATCGCACGAGTTATCTTTCCGACCTTTGATATCTTCTTTTCTTCAAGTAAACCAATTGTAAAATTTCATTGTCGGCTTGTCTATCTAGCAAGGCGTTTCCGACACATGACAAATTGGCCTTTATAAATGTCGGAACTGACTACCCGCTTACGTGTTAAACCTTGGTTTGTTGTGGTTGTAAAGTTGATTGTTGTTATATTCGTCAATCTAATTTTAGCTCGTGGTAACTGGATTAACCCGTGTGTTACTATCTGTCTGTAGTGGTTGTTGTCACAGTCTTGTGATTGCATGTGCGTGATTTTAAATGCCACACAACGAGCTTTGTAAACTAGTGTATGAAGGGAAATGAAGCAGTTAGCATCTGGACTTTGTATTCTAATCCTGACTAATTTATGACTAAAATGTACCACTTGTCTACGTCATGCGATAGACCTTCGCCTGAATCGAACTAAGTTCATTAGTTTGAAATTTCCTCCGTAAGAAAATACAATTTCTGATAAAAAAGCTATCTTTCAGCCTTTCTTGTTTAGTGAGGTTTTTTAACACTGATGCACACACAGTTGGGTGTGTTTAGTTTGACGGCAAGAAGGCCAGACATGGGAAGCTGAACATGATATTCTATAGTTAACATTTTCGGTATTTTTAAACTTTTTATCAGTGTATATGTTTCTATTTTGCTCTGTTTGCGATGTTTCCAGAGTAGTGCTTTATAACCGTTTCGCCTTTGAAGCTTCAAACAAGCTCCTGGCGAGGCGAGGGAGAAAAAAAATGGAAATGCACTTGCTCTTTATTGAATTTAATTGTTCCTTTTTACTGCCTGCACAGATTAAACTTCTTCGTTAAGCGAGTGTGTGCTATGTGCTCAATTTGGACGGTTGAACGTGTGAAACCAGGTGAACGGATAGACCAATTGAAAATTATAACAAGTTACTGGCAATTGCTGTATTTTAGCTATTGGAATAAAAGACAAATAATTACTTATCAGGAGAAATTTGGAATACTCCGTATCAGGTTACAAACAGATGAAATACATCACAAGCCTATGGAATGTGAGATTAATTGGGAACATTTAAGTTGCCCTAAATTATCATATCTTTTAAAAAAAAGGAAACATTGATCACTGACCATGATAAATTTAGAGATATCGTTCTGACTCCACAATTGGGTGAGTTCCAATTTTTAATCACGGTCTTTTCTGTTTTAAATATCCATGGTCGACAGCAAAATGTGATAATTTAAAACAAACTACACCTTAAGTTTTCGACATTTGCTGATTTTGAGAATTTTCAATGTCTTTTTTTAGATGTTGCGCGTGAGAAATGAATAATGCTTTCACAACATTGTATCTTGCTGTATTGAGATGAACACACTAGGCTAGGAGACATATTTATATCAGGTAATTCTGTAAAATCTTTTACTTCCGTCAAGGACCAACTCGCTAAAAACGTCTACACATCGTCCTACGACACTAAGGTATATTACATAACCTAGTTATTCTACCGACAGAGACGGTATCGGTCATCGAGATGCGTGGTTGTTGAAAAAATATGAAACCTACGTAGTTGAGTTGGTGACCTCAGTTCTAAACTATAGCTTTGTTGTTGTTGCTGTTTTAACCTTCCAGTGTGCGCGTTTGTTTTGTTCTCTAAATTTGCTGAGAAAATTGTCAATATCTTTCTTTTGAGATGTGGCGAGTGTGAAATGAATAGTGCTTTCACAAAATCTTGTATATTGAAAATAATAAACTAGACGTAGCTTGACTGACTAGCGCGATTTGAAACATATGTTCAACTTTGATTTGTACTCAGTCCGTGTCAGTTGTCTGCGAACAGGTTTAAGAGTACCGTGAAAATGGCTTTAATTCATCTGTCCATGAAATATTTTTTTTCATCCTCATTATTGGATCTAGCCAGGTCAAACTGATAGATCTTACCATAGGTACTTGTTTATAGTTAACAGTCTACTTCGGTGTAAACTAATATGTCGCTTAAAGGAAGGTTGGTCGACAGTTGTAGGATTTGTGCCTGTTCTGAATTTATATCCAGCTATATGCCTTTGTACAAACCTGAATATACTGTTTGTAACATATATTAGCGTAAATGTTATATATTATCTACTATTAAAAATCAGTTGTAACACCTATCTTTTTGTCCTATTACTTTTTTTTTTAAATTTGATGTAACATTGTATTATGTTTGTATTAAAAAATACTTGATATATATTAAAAAAAAATATGTCGCTGATTTGTAATAAGGATTTAGTAGGATATAAAAACGGCTAGCCTCGGTTTTAAGATTTTGATAGACTCAAAGGCAGACAAATGATGAGTTAACTCGGACTATCCACTGGCTAACGTATTTCCTTTTTACCACTTAGTTAACGCATCGCTTCTTCACCACTTATTCACCTCACAGTGATTGGCTCAACTGATAGGGTTATCCATTCTATGATCATCTGGGCCAGCTTGGAAAGATATTAACGTCCTGAGGCCCGTTTCTCGAAAGTCCCAGTAACTTAACGGGCCCGAAATTATATTTTCCAATTTAGGTCTCAAGAAAAGTAGGGTGTGTTCTGACCTCTAATACGCACACACCGTAAAGTTGTTTCTTAAGGCCCTGTTCGCACTAGGCGAAATTTTGTTTGGTTTGCAAAAAAATCTGTCAACGCGCAGACATTTCTAGTGCGAACGATTTTTTGCACCGACCAAAATTTTTGCAAGCGCTACGAAACTTCAAAGATTCCGTCGGCTAGCTTTGGAGGCTGTAAAAATTTTGTCAGGCGAGGAAATCCTTTGTTCCTTGACATCCATCCGTCATTGGGTCATCAAATTTTGCAACATATGGATTAAGAAGCGAACGTGACCGTATGACTTCCCGCGAGTGTTCTCTCTCAGAACATATTAAGAGCCTCAGTAAATCGTCGAATGACTCTCTACCCTTTCGCATATTTCCACGGAACAAGATCTCAGGAAAATATAGCTGGACATGTGCAGATGAATCTGCGGGGCGAGGAAATATCCAGTGTGGGTGAAGACGACGGCAATGGAGGCGTCTTCTCTGCTAAATTAAAACCTCCACATAACAAGCGAATCCTGGCAACCAAAACTATAACTAATTGTTGGTGTAGCAAGAATAGGTTCTGTATGAAAAGCAAATGGCAGTAAATTGCCATGAAAACATTTCGGGGGAGCATTTTCATTCACAAATTCGACCGGAAACTTCGCGCGAAAAAAGATACTGACACATATTTTACGACATCTTGATGGTAAATTGATCAAGTTATCTGTCACTAAAAAAGATTCGTTTCTTCATGTGCGAACAGGATTGCGAAAACAAAAAATTGGTGATTACAAAATTTTCAATTTTTCTGCAGACGCAAAACTCAAATTTTCGTCTTAGTGCGAACAGGGCCTTAGCTCATAACTTAACTGTATGAATTTCAAAACTTTTGAAACTCCCATCCGTTTGGGAATTTTTATCTGCCTTTCAAGAAATCCCGTTTCCCGAGAAAATTTCCGTTCGGGGAGACAAAATCAATCTTTTCGTTTACATTCCATCCGAAATGTTTGGATTTATTGGGTAAATGGTAAAAAACTCAAGGTCTGGATCAATGTGATTCATGCAGGTTTTGATTTATGAATCAAAAGTCAGAAGTGTCTTTAAATCTGATAGTCAACAACATATGTCAACAAGGACCGAAGAAAAATAACAAGACAATTGAGAGATCTCCAAATTTTATTTGAAACTTCAGTCACGATTGATATTTGTTTTGAAATTCTTTCGTGAAGATAAAGTCAACAAATCAATTCTTACAAACAAGAAAACGTCTTTCACATCACTTCATATCAATATGACAAAAAATAAACTGTTTGGCGTTTGAAATCTCGTAACCCCTCCCAGTTTCGAGGGGGAGGGGAGGGCAGAGGAAATCAGGGCGAAAAATGCAGAGTGACTTCTGTATAACAAACCCTGGCTATTCATACCGCTCCCCAACAAATAGGACGAGTGACGCAGGCTAAAATTTTGAAATTTTAGTCTCCGTAGCAATCGTGAATCGAGTCACTGATCTCGTAACGCCGCTTTTTGGGAAAATAGTGCGTGACAAACCCAGGATATGGTTGCCATAGAGACTATCGATACGTCCGACAGACTGTCAGCACAAGAGTGGCAAATATGGGCAAGGGAAGATTGTTTTACCATCACTGGTTTGTTTCACTACCGGCTTTCAAAGCAACTTGGATTCTTGGAAATCATACTGTGAAATTATTTCTGGGGCGATTTATAAATGGTACTTCCTGTCTCAAAATATCCTTGCACCTCCCGAGCTTGTGGTAATGGAGCTAAAACAACGGATATCAGCAATTTGTAAATCTTTCGTGATCGTAATTCCCGCTTCCTCGGGTTTTCAGACGTGATGAAAACTCGCATATGTCGACGGCTATTTTAGGCCCTTGAAGCCGGGAAATTGCACGTGGTTTTGCAGTAGAAATGCTTTGTTCAATTCAGTTACCGCGGAATATAAGGGGTGAAAGTTTCAGAAACATTGCATTCGTTACAAGCTGTATTGGTTATATTTTGGTCGGTTAGCAGCTCTCGCAAGGTCTCATACGAATGGCTTGATACCCTTTGGGAGAACAATAAAACAACAGCTACTACAATGAATAAAACAATAGCAGCTTACGAGAGCTGTTACACAACTGCTACATTAAGGTTTTACATATGAAAATGTTTCGTGAAATCACTGTTCAATTTAGAACTGACATATTGCACAAATAGCCTGAAGTTTATCGTCTACTCGGGAGTTCTACATGAGGGACGCCTGAAATACCACCCCTTGCTCCTTATATCAGCGTTGGCTCTCACTCCCGGCGTTGGCAGACACAAGCACCCATTTCCTTTCTACAAAATAAAGCCTGGTACTGATTATTTAGCCACGCCGATCTCCGATGGTAAAGTTGCAACATTCAAACTGTACGGTCAAATTGTTTGCTACTGATTTTTGGACTACACTTAAGCCCCGGCCAAACGATCGATCGCAACATTTGAACGCAACATTGCCGGGTGCAACATGTTGCACGCGTTTGGCCACTCTGTCGGTTGCAATGTGTTGAGACATGTTGCTAGTTGAAAATCGAACTAGTGCGCATGCCGAGGCGCAACATTGTGGCACGAAACTGGCTGAACGACTACAACATCATGCAACATCCACAAATGTTGGATGAAAAATTTGACCATTTTCAAATTTGAGCCAACAACACCCAACATGTCGCAACACGTCGCAACAAGGTGGCCAAACGCACGCAACATGTTGCACCCAACATTGTTGCGATATGTTGCGTTGAAATGTTGCGATCGTTTGGCCGGGGCTTTAGTTTTCTAATAAACACATCAAAACTTTAAAGACCGATGAAGATTGACATAGAAAACTTGAAATTATGGCCGAGACCTTGACATTGCTTTTAGAAGAATTGATCGCTTATCAATTTGGGAAAAAAAAACTGATGGTTATAATCCATCAAAGTCAGTTAGAGTTTAAATGTTGAATTCTTTGCATGTCTCGCGTCTTTTCTGAACTAATCTTCTATCATTTCAGTTTAATCTACAAAGAACGTTCTAGTTCAAAGCTTTCTTGTTCCAAAGTAAACTTTGCGGGCAAGAAGTTCAAGCTTGTATGCCACAGTCTTTCACTGTTGGGAGGAGTAGGGGTTAGTGTTTCCTTGAATCTGTTCTATTTTGGATTAAACAACACATCTGTTACGGTAAATTCAGTTTTTGTCCACACTAAACCATTTAGCAAACAATTTTGAAAGCTGTGTAGATAAATATGGTACAAAATGATTTAGTGCATTAACCTTGTTCATTTTGGGGTGTTTTGGTTTGAAAGTTTATCGAAAACACAAGCGACAGGCTAAAACTGTGTGAAATCAAAATTTTATCACTGATTTTCGAATCTGTTTAAAATGTCGATGTGATTAGTTTTGGTAAGGGAGAAAGGAGTGAACTGCTCGCAAATCTGTTTTTACATTTAGGATTCTTCGATCCGTTAATCACCATTCCGAACATTCTTAAATCTTTGAGATAGTGAAAGATATGACTAAATAATGAAATAATTAAACGTAGGTAAATGTCTAAGTATTTAGGATAAAATCAAGCTTAAGTACTGTCGAATTATGTCTTGTCTGTGTTCGTCACATATTCTTGTTTGCGCCCTAACTGTTTTGTTTAACAAATCACGCTGATCTATAAATCTATTTTTCGTAACCATAATGAACATGTTTTTATTCCATTAAACGAACTGATTCTGCCTAGCAACTGAACAAAAGACCATTTAAATTTCTGTTGTCCCATAAGAAGATCACTATAGATATACTTACTCGCAACTTCTCAAAGAAATTTTGTGCAAATGAAAACCATTAACTAGACTTTGCTCGTTGACTGCAGTGTTTAAGTTCAGTTGTATCGCTAACATTACTGAATCAGTTAAGATATCGGGAATAGAGTCAATTTTTCAACAAGTGTAATCTTTTAGTTCTTTCATGTCATCAAGGATTATAAGTTACGTACGGCAGAAGACGCTAAGAGATGTCTCTTTGCTAAACATAGCGAACGCTGTTCATGTTAGATTTCTGTATATATCATTACATTTTTGCTCGGTATAGAATATTTGCGTAAACATCAATACAAATTCATTAGCAGTATACGTGATTTTACCTGCTTCTAGATAAGTCGTTTTGAAATAACAAGCCAGTTTACTGTTTTCCAACAAGGTGTAAACTTATGCAGCAATCAGTGAACTTTTCACCTTAATTTTGAGGTTGTAACAAAATCAGTCGAACTTTGTTACAAGTTAATGTCTCACATCTTTGAATGTTCCGCATCCAATCTTTTGATTTTTCCTGCTTGTAATATTCTTGTTTCGGAGTGGTAAAAGTTATAGTACATTTTTAAACTTTTCTAGCGAGTTATGTTGCTTTTTAACACGAGTCATGACTGGGTTCTTCAACTGTTTTTGAATTCTCTTCGCCAGAGCAGCAGTGGGGCCTTGTTCCAAAAAAACAACTTTCATTTTCGGACCAAATTATTTCATGCCTGCCTTCACCGCAACATGGGGAACTAATTTGCTCAGTGCTGTTGGCTTTTGGACGGTTTTCCTGTTCCTCTATTCCATCCATTTTCTGCAATACATTATCCAAAAATCGAATATACCGGATGCTGCTTCTCAAAATATCAACTTTGGAGAGCTTTTTGTCAGGTGGGTAGGTAGGCAGAAGTTTTCTTAGTTCAGAAAAAGCCATGTTGACATTCTGCTGTCGCCAGCGCTCCCGTTTGGTTATGGCAAACATATTCCTTTCAACGCCGAGGGTCCTTGTTGCCAGCATGTGGTTTTCGATATCCGCAGTCCGGATATCAAGACATGGAACAGAAGCTGCAAGACACCTTTGAAAACCTCCCGTGCCTTTAAACTTGTATGTCTTGGAGAGTTTCTTGGCAGTAATGTTGCTATTCATCGCTATAAAGCTTCACTTGTCTGATTCGTTCTCTGTGTGATTACCTATGATATAATCGCTTTCTTTAATCCAATTAAAGTCCTCAGCTCTTATAATAATAATATTTTAACACCAGTTAATGGATTACCGGCGCGTGCGGTCCCACAAAGCTGGAACAAAAATGAAACTTGCAACGAACATTATAGATGTGATCTCACTGATTTCTTGTATTTTGATTGCGCCAAACGTGATCTAACTGCTTCGTGACTCTTTACAAAATCAGTGGAACGTTTATTTGATATCGCCTGTTTTTTCTGTTTGGAAAAAGGAAGTCCAAAACGAACTATCTCTGCGATAAAAATCTACCGAAGCCGGTTATATTGAGTTCAGTTATTCAAGAGATTTTTACTGCAATACGTGTTAAACCACATGTCTTCTAACAGAAGTTGAAATGAAAAAATGAAAAACTACTTGATATAGCTGGTCATGAAAACTTCCACTTTCATCTTAAGACACTATCTCTTGCATTAATCCAGAATCATAAATTTTAAGTTCTATTACATTTTGACATAGAGATTTTGTCATTAAAGGATTCTCGCTTCTTTTGTTTATATTTTGTCTCTGATAACCGCCCAAAGACGACAACTGGCTCTATATAAAAACCCAAGTCCATGTTAGTCACGTTAAACTGCTAACTAATAATACAACTGGTGAAGGTGCGTCAATCTGTGGTTGAGATTTGCCATTCTGCTTCGATTCAAAACTCAACCTAATCATCCTTTGTAACGTAGAATATTTTTCTCCTAAAGAGCTATAATTATATTTCCATATTACATCAAAAAGGCCGATGGTTCCCCTTAGCGTTTTCCGCCATGCATTGAACAGTTTCCAGCACGAATTCGAAGGACAAGTACTTCCAGTACATCTTTAAACAACTGAGTTCAGTTTAATTTATCACATGGAAGTAATATTGCTAGTTTATTGTTTTTCATAAACTTTTGTGTTTTTGCTCTTAAACACAGATACTGTGGAGATTTAGTTGCTTCTGTTTTCAAATTTTTCTACAAACCCAACTTGAAGAACAAGTTGAGAAAATATTCTCAAAGATGAACCGTAGTGATATGACAAAACCTAACATTTTACACGGCCATCGAATGTAATTTGGCAGAGTTTTAAATATAGAGGAATGCTAGAATGTATCGCTATCACTTATCTAGATGCGTTGTCAGTGGTGAATGAAATCTCCTTAGCTTTAGAGCACGTTATTTTAAAATCACTAATTCTAACACCCCTCAATATGAAATAAGTAAGGTGAAATAGGGCTTGCACGAAAAATACTAATAATTATAAATTTGACAAAAGGTTTAATTTATCAAGCCCTTGTAGTGTGGTATTTTAAAAAGTCAACTACTGGAGTGAGTACCTTGTCCATTTTCGACATGATATCTAGCTAGTTGAAAGGTCTCTTTTCCTCTAGCATACCTAGTACTATCACTCACTAATTATTATATTTTCATAAGGAACGAGCGAAAAGGCTTATGGCAGGAGTCTCACATGAGTAGCTTTGTTGCTTGTGAGGTGACAACCTGTGACACTGAAGATTGCAAGGGGAGTCCTAGGTGATGTCATTTGAGTAAGCATAAAGGGTAGGTTCACTCTTCCCTAGCAACGGTGCTGATTAAGGGACTTTGCAATAATTATCAGGAGGGGGGGGGGGGGCTGTAAAATGAGCTTCACTTATAGAATAATTATCTAGAGCGCCCCTCTCCACCCCACCCCCCATCTGTGGAAAGGTTATTTGCATCCTGGAACAGCTCTAGTATTCCACAATGCAGCCCACTAAATTTCAGAGTGTTCTTTCCAGTTTGACTCGTTTACCAAGAGATATCTCTTACTAAGATAATTTGGTTTTATCAACTGAGTTGATAATGTGAATTAGCCACCGTAAAGAGATTCAGAAGCTGACGTTTCGAGCGCTAGCCCTTCGTCGGAGCGAATCGAGGAATTGTGGGTTGTGTGTGGTTTATATACAGAAGTATGGAGCTACGCTATTGGTTGGTGCCTGGCAACGTGAAAAACAGAATAAATTAGTTAAATGAAAAACGTTCGTTAATACCGTGAGGATTACGAGTGCCGATTTGAAAAATAAATTTTTGTTCTAGAGTTTTGCGGCTTTCTGTGCTTCCTTGATGTAGGGAGAGGCCGCAGACTGTCATATGTTGCGTAGAATGATTCGGCAGATTAAAGTGTCTAGCGACCGGTTTAGATGCGTTTTTGTCGTCTTTCTCTACGTCGCGAAGATGTTCTCGAAATCGGTCGCCTAGTCGTCTACCTGTTTCGCCGATATATAACTTTTTGCAAAGGGTGCAAGTTATACAGTAGATGACATTGGCTGAGGTACAGGTAAAATGATCAGTGATCAGTGAAATGTGAGAGTGAATGGAATTCTATTGTTATTCTCCTTCTGAGACGTTTGTAGTGCTGACTGCCGATCAATTTGTTGGGCGCGATGATGGCCTGCTTCAACAACAGAGGCAGGATAGCCACGTTTGTCGAAAAACTCGCACATTTCTTCTGATTTTAAGGAAAAATCAGAGTCTACACTACAAAGGCGACGAAGTCTAAGAAATTGAGAATAAGGAATGGAATTCTTGACATGTGATGGATGTGAAGATGAATACAACAAATATCATTTTACCTGTACCTCAGCCAATGTCATCTACTGTATAACTTGCACCCTTTGCAAAAAGTTATATATCGGCGAAACAGGTAGACGACTAGGCGACCGATTTCGAGAACATCTTCGCGACGTAGAGAAAGACGACAAAAACGCATCTAAACCGGTCGCTAGACACTTTAATCTGCCGAATCATTCTACGCAACATATGACAGTCTGCGGCCTCTCCCTACATCAAGGAAGCACAGAAAGCCGCAAAACTCTAGAACAAAAATTTATTTTTCAAATCGGCACTCGTAATCCTCACGGTATTAACGAACGTTTTTCATTTAACAAATTTATTCTGTTTTTCACGTTGCCAGGCACCAACCAATAGCGTAGCTCCATACTTCTGTATATAAACCACACACAACCCACAATTCCTCGATTCGCTCCGACGAAGGGCTAGCGCTCGAAACGTCAGCTTCTGAATCTCTTTACGGTGGCTAATTCACATTATCAACTCAGTTGATAAAACCAAATTATCTTGTAATACTCCCACCGACGCAGCACCATAGTTTCTTTAGAAACTTACCCCCTTATCTCTTACTAACCTTGTTTTCTCAGGCCGCACTGTAAGTTACGGTTCCTTGTTTTTTTTCCAGTTCAATTCACGTAAATTGAACTGGAAAACACGCTTGCCGTAACTTAACAGTACAGCCCTCGAACTCGGTTAGTAAGAGGTATGTAACTATTGTTCTACATTGTTGTTAGGACTGTCGTTCCTGGAACACTCAGTACAGAGATAATTTAGGGATAAAGCCGGGATAAAGGCGGTACCTTAAGTCCGTCCTTTCCTTCTCCTAAGCCATAGTTTGTCTGTTGTTGTTGTGCAAGTATTTACACTTTGGTCTTCTTTAAAGTCTTGGGTCGATACATTTTAAACTCTGTTAGCGTGTTTGTTTGTTTGTTTGTTTGTTTATTTCAAGTCTGTTATTACATATTCTGTAGTCTGTCTCCGCCCACAAACAGCAAAGGCTAATCGTGGTGGGCGGAGCTACACGCAGTCCATGGTTACAATATTATTCCTTATAGTTGTTATACTTTTGATTGTGTTGTGGTGATTGACCCTCAACATGAACTATGTAACGATCTGAGCGAATGAGTCACTTTGAATGGGCAAAGGCCTCAAGAAAAATATGCTAATTAAGTACTTCGCAGGTGCATTTCGCTTAAAGGTGTTTCACGGTCCATGGTCGACACCAGCTCGAAAAATCCGAGTAGAAGTTGCTGTATAGTTGTCAAATAAAAGAAAGTTAAACATTAACCATTAAAAGAGAGTCAACCAAAGGTTTGTTGGAATTGACTTCTTTTTCCGCAGGAAGTCCTTCAACAATAGCGGGCGTAAAATGAGGCGAACGTCATTGTATCATCCTCAGTACGATTTACAGTTGATGGCTTGGCCACAAAGCAAAGAGTACCAAACATGCTCGAGCCTACGTGCTATGTTGTCGCCACCAAAGCACCCGCAACCGGACCATAGCTCGGGAAATTAAAATGAAATTGTTCTTGGATTGGCAAATGGCAATCACAATTGGCCACTCGTAGGACAAAGCACGATCTTGGTAATCCAGTACAACGGAATTGTCTAAATCGCCAATGGAACAAATCGGGACTCCTCCTTCCCGCAACAGTGGAGAAAGCTGATCAACCCATTCTGGTGTCTCGACCAAAACAGCAAATTGAGAATAACCACACTGGCCTTCTTCCTCCTTCAACCACTCACCGAGCTCACTCTTGATCACTTCCAAGGAATGGTCCAAACCTTCTTTGAAAGACTCGTAGGTTCTTCTTTCCTCAATAACCTGAGGTCCAGAAATGTGGTGACCAATATTTAACCCAGATGCTGTGTTCGAAAAATCAAAATCATCATGGTCTGACATATCTAATGTTAACCGAATTATTGGAGAAAGCTGATAGTAGTGCTGGACCAAATGTCTGTAGATTTCAGTGGTGTATCTCATCACCGTCTGTAGGCGTGTTGAAAATGCAAAGTTTTTGTCTTTGCACAACAAACACACAAATGTGGAAATCTGTATCAAATTCAGCCTTGCAAACTTATTTTGCTCTCTTTCAAATGATTCAAACTGATCTTGGAGGACTAACTGCTCGCTATCGTCAACAATCCACTGATAACAATGACCATCCTGGTGCTTGTCTAAGAAATCCCGAAAGGAATCTAGTAACTGAAGGTGGTTGTCTTCCCCAAAAAGTACCGGAAACTCGTCAACAAACACATGTAGTGGGCCTGTTGCTTCCCGCTCTGCATCTTCAGAGAGAAAATCGGCAAGGTGGGAAAAACTGATGACAGCAGTCAAACCATCGGGTATTCCATTTTTGATGAAGAATTTCGTGTAAAGTTGATCTAGCGGACCTGGTACAACCACAAGCACTTTCTCATTCTTCTGGACACATTCCAAAGCTTTGTATTGTAGTAAAATTGTCTTTCCAGTGCCTGGAGAGCCAACAATTACTTGAAGGAGTGGACCGTTCCATACTTTCAATTGTTCACTGTTTAAAAACATAAATTGCTTTGCCAAAACACCAGGACGGATTTTCTCAGTAGGCTTATCCACCATTTTAGAACCATGCACCCCTTTTTTGGCAAGCTTAGCAAAGCTCCTTTCAAGGAAGCTCTGCTCGTCAATTGTTTTTGACACTCCTGCAAGTATGTTTGCTGTAGCGCTGATGGCCGTTCTCTGGCCTACAAGTATGGATATAAACCTGGAGATTGTCGTCGTTGTATCAGCGCCCTCACTGGGAGGGATTTCAAGAAAATGCTTCTTCCACCAGGTTGCAAAAAGTCGGATATCATCACACTCCTCATCACTCCTAACGAAATGCTCTTTTCGAAGATCAATGTAGCCAGCTGCGTCACGGCCGAGATCTGTCACGTTCGGCATCGCAATAACTTTGTAAACAGGAAGTGTTATCCTCATTGCTTTAAAAAGCGCTTGAATAAACTTCTCTGCCACCTCGAGCTGCTTTTTTGCATCCAAATAACGGTTGGTTTTGAACTTCTCTGTTGCTTTAACTTCTATAAGAACAACTCCAGCCCTTCTATGCACAACAAGAAAATCGATTTCTCTAGAAAGATCCGTGTGACTCAACCTCGTACTAGCGAAGAGATCGTCAACACTTTCAACGGGAAGCTTTCGCAAAAGGACCTCTCTGATGAATTCTTTAAATTCAAATTTCGTCAGAACGGTCATTGGCTGGCTTTCTTGTCTTCCAAACTTGTCAAGAGCACGAAAAATTCTTAATTCAGCTTCATCTCCTTTCACGTCCACTTCCTCAGATTTGCTGAGCGGAACTGCGCCAGATGCTTTGCCAGTTGGAGCGATGTATCGGAACGGAAATACAGGAGGGAACATGTAAGTTCTATCAGCTTTCTTCCATTCAGGAAAGAGTCGGCACAAGTATGCATCACCAGCTGCCTCCAAATCACCAAAATATTCATTTGCTGGTCCTTTGACAGCACACGCCGAAGCCATTGCTCAAAAATATCAACCTAGGTCGTGAGGGACCGCAATGCATTAATCAGTTATGTCGTGCTCAAGCTTCGCATCGGGGTGTCACGCAATGCTCTCTTTGGGGGCGATCGTTGCGTGACATACCAAAAAACGGCTGCCAACTACATCGAGAGGGGAAGGAGCGCGTTTCCTCCGAATTCATCGTATTATTATTTTATAATGCGTTTTCTTGAATATCTATCTTGTCTGAATTACGGCATTCACACTATATAATATTGTAATCTCATTTTTGTAAGTTAGTAACATCTAAACCTGAAGAAGGCTGGTTTGGCCAGTCGAAATATTGTTTTTAATATATCACATTTTTTTAATTACCTTGTTCTCTAGCTGAGTGTCCGGTGAGATCTTGAGAGGTAAAAATTTTCTGTTCTTGTAACAAACAATGATGCAAGGCTGATACTGCGTAAAAAGCTTAACGGGGCAACGACATGATTAGAGTCCAAACTGAAAGCCAACAATTGCAACCGTGGACAGCTGTTTCGACCTTGTTGGGTCTCATCAGCACGGTGTAGCAAGCTATGAAGTAATCAGCTGGTCGACTGATATTCATACACTCACTGAGATGGTGATGACCTCAGATGAAACTCAAATCCAAATCCTTGCCTGTTGGCCAATGTCACATGCAAAACGCGTGACAAGAGACAATTAGAAAAATCCAGAATATCATGTCGTTGCCGCGATAAGGTAACTGCGGACAGACAAACTGTCCCGCAGGAAAATCATGGCCAAACCATGTTAAAAATGAGCAGCATATCGGATCTGAAAAGACCTACGGCCCCAAAAAATACTAGACAAACATAATACTGCAAAGGACCGCAAACGAAAATGTAAAGGTTTGAATCTCTTTTGCGACATATTGTGCTTTACCACGCTTCCTGGTTTCAGAAGAAAGTAGCTGCCACAGTTAACGAAAGCAGTCTACGAAAAAGCCGAATGTTCAGGAGTATAGCAATCCTATCGCTGTGCTATTCAATATCAAGGCTAGCATAATTCGGCGAAAAATGCGTTTATTTTGATATAATATGTGATTGTAATAGCAGTACATGACGTTATTATATGGCTAGCTCCATGAGCGGGCAAGATGAACAGAATCCTGGGCTGTGATTGGCTACCCGAGCGGTCAAGATAAAGTAACACATGTTTAACCACAGGTCTTCCAGCAGATGTTTAAAAGAAACAAATAAAAAAGTACACCTGGGGGACCATTCACAAGGTGATCCAAAACAGACAGGAGTGGGGTACCTTTGTTGCTGCCCTACACGTGGCGGCGATACCAGCCGGCATAACTGGCGTGAGTGAGTGTGAATGTAGTTTTGTACCTTCACTGTAATCTTGTATATTAATTGTTCTATTTGTCAATCATTGTATTCTAACTCTGTTTGTGTAGCAAATCAAATCAAATAAATTTAAAAAAAGTGTGAATGTAGTTTTGTACCTTCAGTTTCCTCACGAGTTTTTTTCTATATGTTGTTATCTTCCTGTTGTTATGTTAATATTATGTCGTTATGTCAGTATGTTCACACTGCAAACATAAACGGCACGACTGTCGCGAGTGTGAACCAGGCCTAACCATTGTAGCCCCTGAGGAAGGTTAGTCCTGTCTAACCGAAATATTGGGCATTAAATGTAACATTTAAAGCCGTCCGGTCAGTCTTTAAATTGGTTTTATAATCTAACCAAATAGACCCAAATAAGGTGTGGACCTGCAAACATTAAATTCTGTTAAAGTTAGTTATGTAGACGACCTTGTGGGTTAATAAATTAGCGAGTAGTACAAGGTTTTATCGTTTTATTGACTGTAACCTGCATTAGTTAAAAAAAGCCTCAGGAACAAAATCAAAATGATCCCACTTGATGTTATGTGGGATCATTTTGATATTTTAGCGAAGGGCAAAACAGACTATCATTGTAAAATAAAAGAAACCTTATTTATTCAAGAACTTGAGCCAGCTTTCAACGTCAACGTCGGAAGTGAAAAGCTGATGCTTTATTAATCTGTACTAATTTTATATTTCACTGTTAAGTATTTGCTTAATCTATGTTCCAGTCCCCTCACCTTTATTATATATGAATAGCTGTTTTAAATTTCAACGGTTACTTTTGAAAATGTATGTAGAGTACATACGAAACGTCAAGTCAAAATGTACAAATTCAACATGTTTATCACTGCTGTTTATGTATCACGTCATTGGCATGCCAAGCAAAATATGACCCGAAACAAATTCACCTAACGCAAATAATAGCAAATGTGTGACAGACAACAGGAAGAATTCGGATGTAGATCAGGAGAACTAGATCGAAACGATTCAAATGAGTGTTCAGTTGTAGTAATGTGGCTCACCTTTGAGTCACGCGCCAGAGCGGTGATCGTGAGGAGCAAAGCGATCCGGCTTGAAGGAGTCTGGTGAATAGGTGCCAAGAAAGTCACTTTTGCTCCAACTTGAGCCTGCTCGCCGGCTAGTGATGTGCTCATCAGGTTTACAGTGACAATCTGACTCGGCAAATAGTAATTGGGCAATTAATCTTCCCTTCCTCGCTGCCTCTTGGGCTTGTCACGCAATGTCTCCTAATTTGGAGGATAACAGATTGCGTGATGTGTCCAAGAAAATTGCCGGCACAGGAGGCTTAACTTAGACTTGTAATAACTTGGCAGGCAGTATACACCCTGGGATAACTTGAGTTATTGACTAGCGGTCACTATAAGGCGGTGTCGAGTAGTTGTTGACTGAGAAGTCCATATGGAATTGATCACCTGGTCTGTTGTCACGGGTAGAAACTTGGAAGATCCCTTAGAAAGTGTCAAACTTGTGAAAGGATTGTTCTTTTAGACAAGGTATTAGAGATTGAAATAAAACACCTTATCGAATCAAGCAGAGAATACATGAAGTTATCTCGTGCAAACATCAATCTTTAAGTTAACAGATAGAAGCAGACTCGATTGACAACAGTTTTGATCAAACTTGCCTTTTAATTAAATTTTATGTTTACTTTGGAAAAGAGAAGCTTAAAAAAACGCAGTAGATCAACAAAGTATTTTTGTAGCTGGCTTAAAACCACTAATCCTGATGAAGGGCTTAGAAAAGCGGACAAATTATGTCACTAATCACCCTTCAATTTTTGATCCAGACAACTCAAGCCGAGTTTGTTCGAAAGATCGCTTCAGAGTTTTAGATTTTCCACACAGCTAAGCAGCACATAGAGAAATTGTGTGGCCTGATTTTACGTTTACTAGGCATCAAACAGAGAATGTTTCTTGGCAGAAGCGTACAACTTAGTTTAAGGTGATATGCTTCTGTTCTTGCTTGATTCTTGGCCCTTGACTGCTAGAGATTAAGACATTTGGAGCTCCTACTTAAAGTTCAGTCACGGTTTTTTTGCCACTTAAAAGGTTACTTTGATTTGAAGGAACCTGACAATAATAGTAGTTGATTATGTTTAAAGAAAAATATCAAAAAGATAATAATAAACCACAAAGGAACAAGGATGGTTAAGGATGGAGAAGATTGACACGGATTACGAACGACGAAATTGAAAAATGAGGCTAAATTTTGCAAGATGGCAAATTTTGACCTAGCTTCTGCTGAAAACCTGTTCCCCAACACCACACGGCTGCGCACGAATTCGCCGTTACAAGATAATAGGATGTATTCAGCTTTTCAACAGAAAATTTCTTTATTTGTTTTCGTATTCTTTCCTGACATGTGTTACTTTGTGTTTCGAGTAACAAAAGTGAAGAACGCAAAACATACGTCGAGGGGTTGAAATGAATATCCAGGTGATAATTTAGCTTATAGACCCCTGCTATTTACCGTCTACTTATTTACTGGGGACGCGGACACACAGGCGACACCACGAAGGAAATACCGCAACATCACAGAGATGCGACCAGTAGATAAATGAGTAGATAACGCTAATACTTTAATACTGTATTACGGAGGTTAATATGGAAAAGTCATGTAAAGTGATGCACTGGAATTAGCAGGTGAAGAATTTGATGAGCTTGTTTGAAAAGGTTATCTTAATTAGGAAGAGAGATGTATTTAGTTAACTGGAGCTTGTACCGCTTTCCAGCCGGGATTAGTGTCCAAAGAAGGCACGAATGTATAGCTGCGTTTTCCGACCTAACGCATAGCTAAAGGAAAACTATTGTAATTTCAGGCCTGAATGCATGGCTTCATTAACATCTTAAGTATGTGCTTTTCAGATTTAGAAACTGTTTCCAAAGTAAACATTATATACTCACCAGGATAGATGATGATAGATGGATCAAATCTTGCGGTGTTGAAAATTACTTTAAAGTGGGAAAAAACCTGTAAAATAGTCGACTTCACACAATGAAGTAAATCGATCACAAACGAAAATCGAACATGGATGGTTTATTTAGACTTACTGACCAACAACGAACCTGATAAATTCAGGTGAAATGGTTTAAAATGTTTCATGCGTAGGCGACCTTTGCAAAAAGTACATACCGTCTGAGCTGAGAGCCTACAAAGCGCTCAAATCACGATGGGTTTTCTTTTTTCGTTTGACATGAAGACCGCCCGGTAAGCAGGCTGAAGTAGACTGTTTTATTTGTGGAATAACGTCGTATTTGCGAGGTCAGTAAAATATTATGCGGTCACTTTTGCTTATCTGATAGAGATCATGCCCTTATTTATTATTCTCGATCTCTCAAAGAATTAGGAACAAGAATAGAAACGGCCTTGTACTGTAGACTTAAGAGTCGCCAGCACCTATTTTTTTGGGGGGTATGCATTATTATACCCCCAGTCATACAAACATCCGTAAATTTTTCAATTTTCAACTAACATTTTCTCAGCTGATATATTACACATGAAATGCTGAAACTTTGCAGGGTCACTAAAATAAAGGTGTTATTTCTAGTGCGCTAGTGCTGGTATATGTTTTTAATTTTAGCTAATTTGAAGTTATTTGAATTTTCGACCGCCATTTTGAAGAAGGGTCTATTAACAGACTGCAGTATGGACAAAGGCTTTGAAACACGATTTTTTCTAAGATCTTTAAGCAAGATTCTTTCAAGAGTTAACTTGCTTTCCTTTTTTAAGAATTCATAAATTCTCAGTCCATAAATTTGGGAATCGATTCCTTCACTGGTTCAAGTTGTAAATCAGAACTTGTAATCACATAGGGAGCTAACTTCAACTATAAGGAAACCTTGACGAAGTTCGCGGGATCTGAGGTTGTAGGTGTTTCGTATGGAAGGCTAGAGTACATGGTGGCTGGTTTAAAACGCAGGGATTTCAGTCGGAAAGCTAAAAGTTAAACACATGGAAAAAGGAAGAATTAATTATTTCCAACAACTGATCATTTCTGTGATTTCACTGCCATGATAATCAACTGCAATCAATTAAGTAAGCAATTTTGTTTCTGTCGATCTCTTATGAATTACATGCTAATTGTCGCCGAAAATTAGCCAGAAAAAAAATAAAATAAACATAAATTCCGTTTAAATAAGTTTTCGTTTTCTACGTATGGATTTCAAGTTCCCATGAAATGCCAGCTTTTTGAGTACATTATCTATAGCAAGAGATATTACAATTTACAGAAGCAAATTGGAACTACAAATGAATTCACTGGTTCTTGTCAATAGATGGTCAGAAATACATTAGAAGAGGAAAGCCATCAACTGTAAACCTTATGATAAAGTTTACAGTTGATAGCTTTTTCCTCCTTTTGTATTTATGACCATCTATTGCCAGAAACCGCGGCGACAATTTTACTTACTGGGCTAATGCTCGGCTCAGGTCTTCGATGCCTGCAGAGTGAATCACGGTGGAAATGAAACACTCAGTTGAGAAATATTTCATCATTTATATGTTAGAAAAAAAAGAAGTTGCTTGAATTGAGATCTATGGTGACACAGTAACGTTTTGGATCAGAAAACTGAAATCGATCGAATAATCGATACAGTTAAGTTAGGTTATGGAGGTTATCAGCAATCGTGTATGTATCAATTTGTCCTGGCTCGGCTAACAAGAACTGTTCGCTGTCAAAATGGCACGACAAAAAGCTAGAAGCGTCGTGTTTTCGTGTTACCGGCCTGCACAGCGAACAGACTACAAAGGTATAATTGAGTTGGCTTCGCAATTCTATTGTAGCTGTTCTACTGTATAACGAGTTTTTCGTAGATTTGTTTTCGTCCGGGAACAACGGTTTTAGACATGTGAACAAAAACAGTATCAACTTAGTTCAAAGCTTAATTCTTACCCCTCACTTCATGCTTAGTAAAATTTTCGCGTTAAAGAATCGGAAGAGATAACATTTATATATTTACAGTCATCGAAGAGCTCGTTTCGCAAAATACAGATTTTCAAATTTGCATATTCTGCACTTCCGCTGTTTCATTCATTGTTTAGGTTCAAAATCATTACTACATCGTGCTGTATATACAAAAAGCCTTAAAGAATCGGAAGAGATAACTTTTATATATTCACAGTCAATGAAGAGCCCCTTTCGAAAAATACAGATTTTCGAATTTGCATATTCTGCACTTCCGCTGTTTAATTCCTTGTTTAGGTTCGGGGGAATTCGGACTGTCGTGACTCTGGTATGTTCATTTCAGTTCAGGTTTATTCATTTCGTTTCGTTTCGTTTCGCAAAATACAGTAAGCCATGTTCGTTGCAAGCATCGTTTTTGTGTGTGTATAGTAATAAGATTAGAAAAACAAAGAGGCCGACATTTCATGAGAGAGGGGGGAAGATAAAAGTTGAATGTTTCATCAAGTAATGCTGTTAAATTGCGTCATTATCACATATCCCCTAAATTATGAACCGGAATTACTTATGTAATTCATACTTGATTCTCAGGAATACAAACCAATAGGTCGAATGGGTTTTGTTGCAATCTAAGACAGGAAAAGCTCTTAAAATCATTATATGGCTTATTTTAAAGACAATTGAACTTCCAGGTTCGTGACATGAATTTCCGGAGTATGCACGCGTCACAATGAAATCAGTACATTTATGGACTTCTACAACGGTGAAAAACCTTCTGTACATAGTTGTCATAAGCGAATAACAAACTTCCCTTAATTAGTCGGGATTATAAAAGACACTAAGCTAATTACAAGTTATTTATCTGATGGTATTTGGTAAATCCTTTAAGTCATTATACTCGATTAGTGAATACTTGCGTGGCTGGAGTTCAAGTATGTTAATCCATTTTCTACTTCAAATATTTAGAGTACTTTGTTTAAAGAACGACCGCGGCTTGGCGTGCTCGTCAAACAGAAATAATTGCTCTTTTCAGGCTTTTAAGGTTAAACAAACAAAAAAGCAACTTGATAATAAGGCATTTGAATTTTATAGTCGACCGCAAACTAAACATTGCACAAATACCTAATTCTACCCTCCCTAAAACATATCTGAAGATTTTCAAAGTTTATCTTTGCAACTGTTTCCTTTTTTCTCTATTAATGTCTAATTTCACCCAAAAGCAGCGATTTCTGTGCTTTGGGCTGCGTCTATGGTAAGTGAAAAGAAAAAAAACTAGGTCATCTGTAGCATTTACAAAGCGAGGGTCTCGAGTAATTAATTCCCTTCTCAAAGGGTTTAGATCTTACTGATAGGCCTTGCTGTCTTGACATCGGATTGGCTCAAAATGACGATATTTCGATATTTATCAAAACAAGGCGAGATATCGGTTTGACAAATAGCGAAACTTATCTCAAGGGCTTGCTATTTCAAGTAAACAAGCCAGGGGAAACTCGTGTACACGTCCGCAGTCTGACATTTAGTTTTGTCGCCCGGGTACGAGGTCCACGTATAGCCCTTACCTGTGAGTCCAAACAACCAGCTGCCGATATACCAGACTGGTAAGTCGATTTTGAGGTTAAATATCCCCCAATAGTAAGACTTTGAGGAGTTATCTTGCAAAGATCATCTTATATACGGATCACGCAAATGAACAAATGATGTCTTGGAGAAGCGCTCCATCTCCAAATTGCACGCGAGCTCGCAAGCCAATGGTTTCAGCGTACTATTACAGTAATTCATCCATTCCCGTTGGATATTTTGGTACCACAATACGAAGAAGACCTGTGGGCTTTGGTTTCGAAGCTCCATTCCAAAACCGAAGGAATTTTACAAACAGTCGCGAGCGCTGGAGACAACATCACGTCAACATGGCGTTTGGCGAGCTGAGAAAGCTCCTGCCTACCTACCCCCCTGATAAAAAACTCTCCAAACACGAAATTCTGAAACTGTCCATGAAATACATCTCATTTTTAAGCGGTGTGTTAAAAGGAATGGATTCAAACCAAGCCGAAATTTGCCCTGATTATGTTATGGATCCATCAAAGTGCTCCCCAAGTTCAAGTTCTGCTACTTCCAGTAACGATGGCGTTTTATCAGCAAGATTAGATTTGGAACATGTCAGCGTAGATTCGTTAACATCCCATATACAACTCGAAGAAGAAGGCGATTGAATTCCGGGGAATTTGTGTTGGAATGGTGCAATCCGTTACAGGTTAGATCAGAAAAGACTGCAGTGGAGTCAAGTATTGGAGGAGGAAAGCACAATTTTCACGAAACGTGAGAGTTTGCTCGCATAGAGGAACAGACCATATCTCACTGACATTGACCCACTGGGACGCGAGCGTATACCGTTTATGTTTGTTAATAACACGCTAAAAAGACCAGAACCTGCTCAAGACATTATTCGCGTCTAGTTTACACCAGTCTAAAACACATCACTGCAACAAAAACAAACTAACACGAAAGCGGAATTAACATGAAACAATATCCAATTGATCTGCAAAAGAACTTGAGATTGATAAGGGAAAACCACTCGCTATTAATATTATTGTACAAGAACCCAATAAAATGTATGAAGTTTGCCTTCCTTCCGGAATCATTCAGTTTACGAAAACATGTGCACAACAGCTCTGTATTCCCGATCGATTACCGAGATCATTTGAGATGTCCCATTTCTTTTTTCGTTATCAAACTATAAAGATTTCTTATCATAGATAAAATTCTCTTGACTTGCTTCAAGGACCTCAGTTGATTGAGTAAAGTTTTCGGTAATTGTCTAGCCTTGTCAGTACCAATTGTGAGTGAGTTTTAAAGTGTGGCACAAAAAGTCGAATTTATCCGGATAAGACTTGGTTAGAAGGCAAAGAAAAGGGAAACTTTTCAAACCGTAGGCGATAAAGTCGATAAAGAAAAACAAAAGTGGACATCAGTTCTGGCAAATACACAGGCTAAATGCCAAGATTCTTTTCGTGATAACCTTAAGTTCAAGAATTTCCGAAATGAACCTTACTTATTAACTAGATCGATTTCTTCGTGTTCTTCATAAACAAATTTCTTTTATATCGCTCGTTATCACAAATCAAATAAACAGGAACATCAGACCTCACAATTTTAATTTAAAGGGGGAAGTTAGAGAACACTGACGTAGCACGTCCTTATTAAATTTCACTGTGTCGCAAAACGCCCTTTAACAGTTTTTAATTACTTAGATATTTATTAATGGCACCTGTCAGCAACCTTAATTAAGAGATACGGGCGGGGATTCGGCCTTAAGCTCGTTACAGATTTTCTGGAACGTAAGGAGAATCTTGTGTTTTCTCTAACTTACTCCAGATTATCAGACTGAGAGACGCGAAGGACTGAACACTTTTTGGTAATAGTGTATTTTGCAATCTGTGCAGCAGGCGGTTTGGATCGTGAGGGAATTT
>CM042757.1:2313503-2324163 GCA_022496165.2 Catalaphyllia jardinei
ATAATAATAATAATAAATAATAATAATAATAATGTGTTTCTATCGAGTTATACAAACACTCTTGAATAGCATACAAAAGTTTTGACTGCTGCTATAATAAACTTGTTTATGCGGGATGGCCATTTCAGTTATAAAAACTGCTATCAACATGGGTCCTGCATAAACTAAATGAATGAATAGTTAATAAAATCAAATTTAAAATATGCAAAAATCTGTCAAATAATACATAAATATATGGTGAGAGAAATCTCAGAACTATTTCATAGTTAGGTAGCATTTTCATTGGTTTCTTGCTTGAGTGGTAACTGGTCAAAATATTGCATACCCTGGAACCTCAATGCCTGAAGAAATAAATAAAGAAACAAACAAACAGATAATACATAATTAAAATAAATAAATAATTAATTTATTAATTGTATTCATTGTGGATAGTATTCTCAGCTCTGTCTCAAAGCTACAATCTGTATTATTTTTATATTACAATGTCTCATCATGCTAAGATCAAACAACAAGGTCTGACTCTGTCTCAAGCTAATACTTTGTGTATATCCTTTGTGGTGTATTTCAGAAAGCATTATAACTCTAAACATTGAATGCTTAAATACCTCATTTCCCCAACTGGTCCAGTGGGGTGTGAGATTTCGAGCAAACATCTCAAGGCATAATGAATCATGCGGCACATATTGCGAGAGAATTTCTGGAATAAAAATGATTAGTATGAGTGTGCAAAGTTCATAACATATAAGTACAGAAGTGGCAGAAGCAGAATACATAGTGTTAATGTGGTGTCAAGAATACATATACATACATACATGTGTACATACATCATTTACTGGTATTTGATATAACAGGTTAAATCAAAGGCAGCCAGAGGCTGATGTAGACCTACTGTCTGCACTAAAATGATAGGATATAAATAATTATTACACACCAGATGTCAGGCAAAGTATACAGCCAAAGCACTCTACAATTGATAAATATTATTCTGAGGCAAAATCTAGTGGCTATTATCAGTGGCAGATCCACAGGAGTACCCCAGGGTGTCTGCCCTAAGAAGAGCAAAGCGCACAGGCCATAAATAAAAAAGGAAAAACAAGGATCTGTAACTTAAAGTATGGACCGAGAAAACCAGGTTAGTAAGATATTTATTACATCTCCACTGTGTGTCTGATGGGTTCAGGAACAATTTCTATTCACGTGGTATAGCATCAAATTTCTGATGCACCTCACAAGCAAAACAAGTCAATTTGAAAGTTGTTAGCAGCTTTTAATCTACAATTTCAGAAGTAAAAGAAAGTTTTAAACTTGTACATTTGTACACTAAGAAAACTTGGACATGAATCACAAACATTTTGGCAACAAAAACAGCTTTTAATTTTTAAAGTGGGCTGTGCAGTAGAATATGGCCCACTTAATTGACCAATCACAGCATGTGTACTAAACTCTAATAGTGCTGTGTGAATGAAGCTAAACAGGGACTGGTTAATATAAAGTTGTGGGTAGGGGGTAACACTCTTATGGATGGATTACCCTAAAAGCTGGAATGGCAAAATGACGGAAGAAGACAGAATCAAGGAAAGGCAGAAAATCCTCCAAAATCTTAAATACGGAATCACAGAAGGGCAGAACAGCTGAAAATCTACCAAAATTCTAAATGAGGAAATGGCAGAAAATCACCCGAGATTCTAAAAGACAGAACGACAGAAAAACATCAGAAATCCGGAAGATGGAACTATAACTATAAAGCCTCCTGTCTTATGGGAGGAGTTGCGGAAACTGAAAAGAGGTACTGGTTTGTGAAAGCCCCTCCCTGTATAAGATAATTTCTTTTATTGCTAAGAATTTGTTATCCTTTAGATTTCTACTACTGATTCTCATATAGCATTCACAAATTACAGTCACACAAAGTGACAAAATTGACAACTTTCATGTAAAAGGTCATGTGTCACAGTGTCACAGACAAAGCACAGCAAATCCTAAATGCCACAGATTATCGTAAAATCGACTCATATCCTAAGAGAAAGAAAATATATCTCAGTGGGAATCATGTACAATGACACTGAAACATAACATCCAAAACCTGTCAAGCATGTAACAGATTTGGTAGCCAGTGACAACACGCTGACTTGGGCAAATGAAATTTGTGACAAAGTAGATCTTTAACAAAGCATTTTGTTTTACGGTATTTAAACTTTACATTTGTCTTTATCCCAAGACTGAATTTATAATTTACAGTTCTTTTTGCACTTCTCAACTCCTTCCCTAAGACAGGACGCTTTATAGTTAGAGTTCTGTCTATTAGTTTAGGATTTGGGTGTTTTTCCACTGTTTCATCAGTCTGCAATTCCACTGTTCTGCCATTCTGTCCTTCCAGCTTTTAGGGTCGCCCCTGATGGGTAGCTTGACACACTTCAGAAACTGGTATAATCTCTGGTGGTATATAGACCAGTTGGCCCTTTGATCTGCGAGGTAAGGATCAAGGATAAGCTTATAGCAGGGAGAAATTAGTAGCTCATCATTGTAAGGGTTAACTACAGGGTTAATTTTCAACTCACCATTCAATGGAGGCTTCCTAGAATGGATCTTGCAAGGGACACTACATATGATTTGCTGATACGGTAACAATTGACATCCATTTGTTCTCATGTCCCTTCGTAATAACTCTGAGTGTTTACTAGTAATATTCTCTGCAGTGTTCAAATCTGTAGCAGTGACACAAACACATTTGCTTTCATACAATTCCACATCTTGTTCATCACCTGCTTTTTGCATGACAACGTCACTCAAACTTTCCACTTTATTTTTATGATATTGTTTACAGCAACTTAGAAAGTCATTTCTTGGACTCTGAGGTGGAACAGTTTGGTGGAAATTATCTAGAAGTTCATATCCATGATCACTGTATGCCGCACAGTTTAAACCAGTTGTTGGTTTGAAGGATGATGATACTGTCTGCTCCTGCAACATTGTAATAGCTACATTTTTGTTACTGATGTAACATGTTGTGTTAATCTCTTCATCAGCCTTGTCACATTCAATGATCTTTTTTCTTTTCTGTTGTGGTGATAAAACTTTTGATTTCTTTTCATGAGGAGTAAATTCTGTCCTCTCCATGGCAGATTCAATTCCTTTAGTTACACTTAAACAAGACATCCCTGGTACATCCTTCTTTGCTGTGAATCGTCCCAGCAACAGCGGCTCATAAGGTTTCTTATGTGGTGAATTTATATCAGTCACCAATTCTCCTTTCCTTGTAACCTTGACCCAATACCACTCTGCCACTAGCTCAACTGACCAATGAGGAAAGAGCTCTGTCTTTGTAAACCTTAAGTACTTCTGTTTATTGGTAACCCAGATCCCCACCAAAGCTCCAGGAGCAAGAAGATTGGGGACTGGGAGAGACTTAATCTGCCACAGTGACATGAAGGAATACCTTAAAAAGGAAAAAGGTAAAAGAATAACAATTAAATTTATTAACCATAAAGTGAGATAAATAATCCAAAGTATATGCCACAAATATGTTCTGAAATCAAGACCATATAAAATATCAGTTTATTGACTGAGTGGAAGGACCACATTGAAAAATATATTGGGCTCTGGATCATCCGAGATGGCCAAACTCCAGAAAGGTGCATACAAAATAACAGAAGGCCAAAATGTTTTTTCCAAGTCAAACCTGACTTGAGTGATCGTCAGTAAAAAAAAAGTCATACCACTTAATTTTGTCTGAAAATTGTGCAAATATCTAAATATAAATTGAATGCATTGAATAAATCATTGAGGTGTGAAGGTCAGAAGGAAGTTCAGAATTTTTTGGACTGGTTCATGTCAGCCTAACCCATGCCAACATACACAAGTCTCAGTTCTTGACTGCACCATAGCATGGTAATCATTATGAATATGTCAGTACTCTTTGAAGTGGAAAGAATTTCTATTCACCTATTCTATTTTCCAAGTTAACCCTAGCTTTTTGAGAGGTTACCCCAACAATTCACATCTACCCTTGATATACACAGGACCAGAGACACCTTAGAAGTAAAGTTTTTTTTTCAAAATGTTGGAAAATAATTAATGATGACAGTAAAGGTCAAGTTTGATAGGAAGATTTAACCCACTGATGGCTGTGCCACCTAAAACTGACCTCGACCAGTGCATGCAAAAGAAAGGATGGACTCAGATTAAGAGGTATAAAATTAAATCCTATTTTGTGCCAGAGGAACAAAAGCATACTAATATTCTGCTCAGTTAAAAGCTTTCTTACTTTGATCCACGTTTTGCAGACTTGTTAAACCAGGGAGGATCTAACACTAACAAGTTATAAAGTCCATTATGCTGGGCTGTAAGTGATTGAAGGAACAATCTTCTGTTAGTTACCAAAAAGATAAACTAGAGACAGGTTTATTCAGATGTTGTATAGTTTGGTTAAAAACAAGCATTCCAAAATTGCAGAGATTTCATGTTTTTCATTAAATCTCCCGGTCTCCCGGAATGCCTTTTGGGTGATTTTCGGAGGTTATTCCTGGACATTGTCTTTAATTACATTCTCACAATGCAAAGATTTCTAGACATCTCCAGATTTTGGTACTCTGGGGGTTGGCAGTTAATATGTAATCGTATAAACCTAATTAACTCAGTAACAATTAGGAAATAGACAACATGTACCCTGTTTCCATCAAGTTATAGAAACACGATTGGAAGTTTGTGGGAACATGAGTCACTGGTGAGTGTTTCCACAGCTTTTCCAAGTTCTCCCAAACTTTCACAAGTGTTTCTATAATTCAATAGAAACATGGAGAACATGTTTTTTTTATTTCTTTTAGAAAACACTGCCATGAAAAAAAGTGACAGAACTGGTTAACTTTGATTATCAAAATGTAAATTCTCTTTGCTCGCACCATCATAATGTCAACAGCTCATGCCAGTTCTGTGTTTCTATAAAGTTATAATAGAAACAAGATTTTACACCAATCAATGTGCATATTTTCTTAGGACTGTTTTGTAAATATCAAATATTAAAGATACTACATCTAATATTTAAAATAAATTAAATAATTTATCTAAAACCTACTACTAAACAGCACTGAAAAGAAAACTGATAGCAACCAGTTTGAACAACTATCATTAAACATGCATGGAAAGTAACAGTTATTCATATACATACCATGATAAATTAGAGGTTTTAAGTTACTTGCATTTGACATCAAGAAGTTACAATTAGCAGGTAAAATGTACTTGTCTCCAGAGATATTTAGCACTGCTGGGTTATTACAAGGGTATGAAATCACCCGGTCTAATATATCTCTTTCACTTGCTGTAATATTTTCACCTGAGAGACATGAAAACAATGTTTAATTCTCGTTTTAACGACAATTAATATACAAAAACCCATCCAGTCTTTACATCTTGTTTACAATGATCAAAAAGATGTAATAATAATTATAATAATATTAATAATAATAATAATAATAATAATAAATAAATATAATAATAAACAATAATTGGATGAGGGTTTTGTGATATCGGGAATAATCAAGGTTGAGGCTGATTACACTTGCCGAGACCTTGATAATTCCCAATATCACAAAAACCGAATTCAATTATTGTTTTATTACACATTGTTTTATGGAAAATATGTGTGAAATGCAAGTAGATTTTATTTGTGCTTCTAAAACTACAAGGACAAACGCACCAAGTGGCTGCATCTTTCGAAACCATTCAAGTGCTCGCGCTCTTTAGCCAAAGGTGTATTACGCATGCGCACTGTGCGAGGTATAATCTGCACATATAATTGGATATTAGATTATACCCCAATCATGCTTGTCTACAAAATCACGTGAATTCTCAAAATACGCAGGGGGCTCTTGGCCAATCAGAATGCTGATAGTGAGTACAATGTATAATAATAATAATAATAATATTTACAGAGGATGTCACCAATCTGATGCCAAGTTAAGTAAGGTGGTACTCTGTCCACAATTACTACAAATCACTGTATGGAATTAAAAGCTGAAGCTTGAGAATTAAAAATTAAAAGGATAAAAATAAAAATATATAATATGTTAATTGCATGTATAGGATGCTTGCTTAGATTGACTGTTCTTTTTTAAGTGAAAAAAACTATTCCAAAAGCTTTTTGTTTTGTCTTTTTTTGGGGGGGGGATGGAGGGGGTTGACATTTGTTAGAAGGAATCTCTTATTTCTGAATTGTTTCGCTAAAATATCTTTCATGCACAATTTTTTTGTAGCAAATATATACATAAACATACTGTTTGGTAAAACTCTGTTGATGCAGTTATATGATTGAATCACGAAACAACAAGCTCTATAGGACATAATTCAGACCACTTCAAATGTTTAACTTATACCAGTCCTATACTAATACAGTCGTCAAAGAAAAAATACTCAAAAGGAAACAGAAATTAGCTCTCCTTGATATTTCTACAGGCAAGACAAGCATAATTCCACAGGCTTATATATTCAGTAGTGAGACCTTTCCAAAAAGAACATCTGCATTTTAAACCTTTTGTTAAGCAGTTTAGGAAGGTCCTTACACCGCTGTTGAAATTTTAACATTACTAGGTTGTTAGTCACCATTTTATCAGCCAGTCTGTCACTGTTTCAATACCATGAACCTTCTCAGATTTTTATCCTTAGAGAAACCTCAGTAAAACGTTGTGAGGAGGAGCTATTTTTCAAGGGTTTTGTGCACTTGAGAGAGATGTATTTTCAGAAAGTTTTATGGTGTGTCAACTGGGTATTTTGTTAAAGGTTTGTTCAACACATTGCTTCGTATAAAATTATTGTAACTTTGTTAATTATTTTCAACCTTTAATAACAAGAGGTTCCAAAAGATTTTTGGATTCTGATCTGGTATAACTTGAGACATCAGCTAACAACCCAGCAAAGTCTTTGCTGTCCTCTGGCACAGCTGAAAAAAATGAACATCATGTTACTGTGGCTACTCATTGGCGAATCCAAACCTTGAGCTAAGAGGGGGGAGGGGGGTGGTCTTGATTTACTTGCCCTGCTAGCCTTTTTCCTTTCTGTCATTTCTTCTTTTTTAGCCAAAAGAAGGGGGGCAAGTCCCCCAGGCCCTTCCCCTAGATCCGCCACTGCTAATAATAATTTTAAAAACGTTTTTAATAAGATCAATATGATAGTACTATTATTCTGTGGTTACAGCAACCACGATGCTGTGGTCAGTATCTTTTTGCCACATTTATCACTTAACTTGTAGTTTTGGAAACTACCGTACTATAATTGGTATTTTAGCAATTGTATTTTGGTGTGAGTAAATAATTTTTGTTGTCAACATTTTTTTGTGGCATGATGAGAGTAGTCATTTCCGTTGACCAGCTGAATCTTTAATTAGAGTATTTTGCTCTATTCTCCTGAATTTCATACATTTTTGAATTAAGCTCTACTCAGTTAATTCTGATTGTTTACCTGAAACTGCGGTATTTTGTTGAACACGCCCACTTCCAGAGAGAAAATAATTTTTATCCACTCCGATCTGAACAAGCCTCTCTACTCCTGTTGCAATTGTGTCTCGTACCTTAGGTTGCAAATTGAAAGAAAGATTTTTGAGTAACAATCAAACAGAAGAAAACTACTGTATGCTGGAGACGGGTGCTGAATGCTTAATCAGTAGCAAAATGACGCACTGGACAACCCAAAACTTTGTTAGATTGATATTGTTCTTTACACTTTGTACTACCACTATGGCATCCAAAGAGTTTAGTTTGTTTCAACAACAAATTAAATTTAATTTCCTGGAAAGTTAGAATGATCAAATGAAAATGTTCTAAGCCAGCTAGGGTATCCTGTCTCGATGAATTACTATATTCTCACTACTAAATTTCAAGAGATCGGTGACAATGCGAAGGAGAATAATTAGCTTCATAACTCTTCTTTGAAGGATTACTAACAATGGAAAAAGTTATGCATTGCTGATGGAAGATTGTTTACCTTGCGATGTTGAAGAGCAGCTTCTGATTCCTCCTCAGTTGGACAAACTTGAGAAGATTTCTTTCGCTGCGCAGAAATACAAAATATTTATTTCCAAGGTACTGTCTGTAGCTTAATTAAAGTACTTGTGTTGACCTTAAAATATTTATTACCGGAATTAAAGTTAAGTTTATTCTCTGTCTTGCGATCAGGCTTAAAGGGGTTACCTTTCTTTTTCTGGTACCATTTGGCTCGCAGCTGTTTTCAGTCGAAGATTTCGATCGAAAGTACGGCTCGTAAAGTGCAAAAAAAGTTTCTTTACACGTCAGCAACAATGGTGAAACTGATTCAGTAATACTCTTCTTGTGATCGACCAGAAATCCGCTTTCGCAACGGCCGATAAGATCCATTTTACAGGCAAAGTTTTTATCCGAAGAAAAAACTTGATGTGAATGCAAAAATATTCCAGGCCGTGATAACAAAAAAGATGTAGACTGGGTATGAGGCAAGAATCCTTCTTGAAGGGAGGAGAGGGAAGGGAATATAAGAGCGGGAGGGATCTTTTTCCCCCGAGATGTGAATATAGAAAGTCAATAGATTAAAATCGGAATTTCAAGCGCCTACTAATTTTCTTTCTTATTTCTAGAATATTCCAGTTGAAAGAAGATTTTAAATTAAGGTAATTCCCTTGAAATTTGATCAAAAATGAGTCACAAACAGCAGTGATAAACAAATTAAACTTGCACATTTTGATTATGACTTGATGTTTCGTATGTACTCTACATGCATTTTCAAAAGTGACCGTTGACATTTAAAACAGCTATTTATATATAACAAAGGTGAGTGGACTGGAACCTAGATTAAGTTAATACAGTACAGGAAAATTAAAAAAAATACTACAAAGATTAATAATGCATCAGCCTCTTCACTTCCGACTTAATTAATCTTTCTAGTTTTTGGTTTTTTATTTTTAATTTTACTAGTTCCTGGCACCGTGATAATTCTGGCCATCCGAGTGCCCGTAACAAAAATATTTTACGTCATTAACAGTACACAAAGAGGTGATCCTTACTAATTGCGCAAGAACTACAGCTCGCGATTCGTGGTGCTGGCCAAACGGATCACAGCTCCGCGTAGGACAATTGGGCTTTAACGACAAAACGCACGATCAAAGCTATGTTGCTGGTCTTACAGGACAGGGTTTCACCTGAAGGCTATTTTGACGTTACCTGCTGATATGGCCTTTCTGTCAATATCTCGGTCACGTTTCAAGCTACGCCAAATCCCTCCACTCAAAACATAAAACAGTGTTTTGCGGCTTTGTGTAAACTTTTGTTTGTGTGGTTGGGAATTTTGAGAAAGAGATATTTTTTCTCAAAGGTTAGGTTAACTTGAGGAAAATATGAAATGTTGAAAATTTGATGGATTTGGAAAATTGAAATTTGAAGTGAAGAATTAGTAGATGGACAATAAACAGTCCCCTACCAACCTGGGGCTCTCTTTTGGGGGGTCAACTGTCTGGTAGTGTTCCCAACCCATTTTAATTCTTACAATTCCCTATTAATATTACTTAAAATTTCACTCCTATTTTCACTGGTCAAGAAAAAATAAAAACACTAACACTAACCACTTCCCTCCACTTTCGAATGCTTTGTATAAGTCACTGAATTTTAAGCAAAGATTTGGAAACTAAAATAAACAAGTAAAAATGAACGCGGGTAAAAGTGAAGGACGTGTCGGAGTATTTGTTTGCTTCAAACATCTCTTCCGACTCACGTCTTTGAATCAATTCTTTCAGCTCATTGCCTAACTATGCTTTAAAACATAATCAGAATTATTAACTATAATTGGGATTCGAAATGGGATGTTCGCAGAGGGTGAGACCGAAGTATCTGTATACATTATCAGTAGCCGGGTTTTGAAAAAAATTAAGGGAGACAGATAATAAAAAATAGAGGTCTCATTCAATATAAGCGCCCATAGTTAGCCATGCAAATTTATGAATTTGTGCCAAGTTCTCTTCCGACTCACGTCTTTGAATCAATTCTTCCAGCTCAGTGCCGAACGGACATTAGGTGACCTTAAAACGAAGAGCAATATATAAGACCAATACATAACTGATTAGTTTCCGCAAGAGACCACGAGGTTTCCGCCATTCAACAAAAGTGCCTTAGACCCCAAAAAATATATTTTTCTGTCATTGGGGGGTTTATCAATGGGAGCCAACTCGATTTGCTCTCCAGCCCTCCCCTCTGTCAGTGTATGGATCAGAAATGTCGAAACGGAACTGAAAGTCACCGAGGATCGAAGAGAAAATCTTTAGCTTCAAAAGTCGTTCCCAAACAAACTGCCTGTTGTATGCAAAATGCACAGCCGCGAATTTAATTTATGAAATTATGCAAAATTTCCTTCATCGCGTTCTCCTCCAAATCACGTCCTTAAATTCCTTTTTCTCCCCAGTTCAATACAAGCACTTCAGCTGTGCAACACGTCCGACACACAACACGAAATTATGCAAATTTTCGTCATCACGTTCTCCTCCAAGTCACTTGTTTAAACCCCTTCTTCCAGCTGCCAAAAATATTTTAACCTTGAGAATTAAAGGAGAGCGAAGGAGCATGTTTTTAAAAACGCAAATTCAATCCACTTCTTGAAAATGTACAGATCACTAATCTGCCTTGAAAATGTACAGATCACTAATCTGCCTTGAAAA
>CM042757.1:2324173-2344958 GCA_022496165.2 Catalaphyllia jardinei
CACTAATCTGCCTTGAAAATGTACAGATCACTAATCTGCCTTGAAAACCAAAGAGAGCAGAATGCAAACCTTGCTTATTGCGTACATTGAAGAACATCTCTGAGTGTGGAGTCGAACTCAGGCTGTATTTCTTCTTTGTTCACTCATACCATCAACTTGATACCAAATCGCAGCAAACGATATTAAATGAGTTTTGATCGGGTTCCTGGTAACGTCCTCATTTATTTATTGAAGTACTGTACCATGTAACTTAACAACATTTTAAGAACCCTTCCAGGCTCAAATACGAAAAAGAAGGGCGTTCTGCCTTAGCTTAAAGATGTATATTTGCTTGAACTTCGAAAGTCGCGACATAGTTACATATGCCAGGAGACGGAGAAAAGTATGAACAAAATGTCAGGTAGAAAAGAATCCTTACTTCAAAGACAAACTTTTAGCGATGTACATTACAGCTTCAACGTAATATGTAGAAATATATGTGCATATAAGATATGTCGTTCATTAATCAATCCGCACTGTGAAACGCTGTATTCTAGCTCAGTTGTAACTTTCCGCTCGATTAATAAAACGTGCCACAGACTGCTATCTTATGTCCGGAGTTAAGACCGTGCGGTCAGAGTGCAGCAGAAAATAACAACGAAGAAGGAAATAATTCCTCTGTTTGTGCTTAGCTACTACAACTAATGCTCCTTTTAGGTTTCAAAATGGAAGCCCTCGTTCCGAACGCTACCTAGAATAAAGTCAGGACAGCACTATTTTTGATTTTTTTCAGTGTAGTTTTGTTTCTATCCCAGTTCAATTAAAACATTTTACAGCATACCTTATTATAGGAAAGTAACAATGCACTTTATTAACGCGATTTTACAAGATTCGCGTTAATTTAATATATCGTAATTAATGTCGATGTAAATTTAATGCACGCTATTTTACAACATCGTTATTTTAAAACACTTTTGTTTCATTACAAAACCTTATTAGTTCATGACTCCTCTATTGGCTCTTCAGAGTCACTATCTAACGGGATGTCTTTGTTTAAAGTTGAGTTCAAAATGTTGTTTGATTGATCTTTGAAAGATCTTTTCAATTGATAGGGTCTAGTTAGGCTTCCAAACCAAATTTTCGGCTTTGAAAATAACTTAGAAACATCCGTGCACTTGTCATGCTTGTCTTGAAAGGTTTTATTGACGGAAGCCAAAACGCAGTTTGGCATTCAGAAATGTAAAGTGCGAGTTTGCAGAATTATGAAAATCGCAGTAAATAAATCAAGATGATTATTGAAAAATTCGCGTTAATTTAATGCATGTAAACCTAACTTTGGAAAAATTCGCGTTAATTTAGTGTAACGTTAATTTTCTTCGTGTCGTCAACGTGCATTGTAATTTTCTATATTAAGGTATTACGTATATTAGTCTTGATTACTCATAATCAGTTATCAAGCAAACAACACTATATCAACAACGGCTGTTCCTGTTAGGAGCACTTGGACTTTTATCCGAGTATTCCCCCATCATTACTGATAACATTCATCATTTCACTCGACAATTTCACAAAACAACCTGACTACTGACAAAAATATAAACTACTTATGAATGCAGAAAGTCGCTGGCCGCAAGGTTCGTAGTTTATCTACGCCTTGACTGCACTACGGAAAACTACTAAAGTGATTTGACAATAGTAAGAAGAGAAAAACTTACTGAAGCGCAGAGCCACAGGTTAACGCCCATTTCCTATTGAATTTGTCTATGCATGGTGTTCTTTTAAATGCATATATCTTTTCTGTTTCATATTTAACTTGAACCTTGAAGGTTTTCAGTCCCTTACCAATCCTACAGACGAACGTTTGCAACTAACAACAAGTAACTGCTTAAGAGACATTTAAAGACCACACAATATTCCATCAATATGTCTTGAAGTAAAAAAGTAAAAAAGGCGTACGAATTCTTTTTTTAATGAAAAGTAGTAAAATTCAAAATTTTTCCAGATTTCTTGGAAGTACACACATTAGAAGAACAGATAGAGTAAAGGTTACGGTTCTGATTTACCCAAAGAACATTTATCATCCCCAGTGTAACCTATCTTATGTAGTTTGCTATTGGTATATAATATAGATTGAATAAAAAACCTTAAAATTGGAAGGCTTTAATATGTGGTTCAGAAGCTATTGTCTGAGGTAGGAAAAACCCCTTTCTCAAATGCTCATCGGTTTTAAGGTCGCCTTTCAGATGTTTTGAATTATTTGTATATTATGCTTTTATGACTTAAATAAACACATATTAATCTTTCGATTTCATTTTCAATACATCCAAGTCCTATTGTTTGAATGATTTCAATGACGTCCGCGAACCATTCCATCTCGAACCAAGTTCAGAAATTATGGGCCATCAGGCTTTTAATAAGTCGCGGCGCCATTTTGAATATTAAATTTATGACGTCATTCGCGGAAAGTAACCTGTCATCTTGCGCTGATTTCATTACGTTGATCGCTGGTCATCGTCTAAAGAAGAGTACAAAAAAATAGGCAGTCCATGACTGCACGTGGCTACTGCTGGTATTATTTAGATCACTGCAGTAAAACAAATCATATTGCAATAAAAGGGGTTATAAAACGAGCTAATACGAAAACGTTTTCGCACTCGTAGCTTATTAAAAACATGCCGACTTGTTTGAGTTGTTTCCTGCACCGCGCAAAATATGCCGATCTACAAATTTGTAAGATAAGACTCTCGGTAGTTTGAATTAAATATCTCACCTCCAAGTTAGTCGGCTTTAGATAAAGGGTGCAGAAAAAAAAACACCGTGATTTTGAAGTAAAATTGAACGGGGAAAATTAAAACTTCGATTGTGCGGTTAATTGTGCGAGATTATTGACGAGCCAATGTTCTTGCCAAATTCTGAGCGGGAAATTCTGCATTGACAATAGTACTGCTAAATTTATTTCACTAGTAGTTCAAATATACTTAGCAGGCTTAGCAATCGCCAATTCTTTTGAAAAAAAACTGCTTCTGACTGCTAAAGAAAATCATGTTGCGTGACACGAACTAGACAAGTGAAGCCAAAATAATAGCAAAACAGACTGCCGCATCTTCGTTTATAAATGAGCTCCTTTTTAAGAATACTCCTGCCTTGATTCAATAAAAATATGTAGCCTGACTATTTCTTCGCAAACTGCGTTAGGAGTCCCAAATTCTCGGAAGTTATTTTCAAAAAACACAACTTGAAAGTTTATGCAAATTATGTGCAATGTAATTTGACTCTTTATTACACTGTTGTTTTCACGAGTGAGTTTGGTCCAAATTATCATGATTCGTCTTAGTTCTCTTGAAAGAGATTATTCCCTCTTCAGAGGAGTTATAACCCTTGGAAAGGGTTCAAGATCGCAGCACAGCAGATATGCATATGGCTGCACAATTCACTTGGATCGCCACGACCAGTAAACGAACTCCGAACAATCCAGCTACTTATTAAAAGGGTGTATACCGGAACATTTTGAGCTTTGTCTGTCTTCCTTCTGGACAGACTGTATCATTGAATATTTACGCCTGCGGGAAATTTTCATGCTGATGGTTTGTGTAAATGGTAAGCGCCTCCATTCTTCTAGTAGAACTTCCTCTGCTTTCAGTAGAAGAAATCGACGAAAAGTTCTGCATTAGTTGGTGTGCTTGGGAGTTCTAAATCACCAAACTTTTGTCCTGTTCCGTTACAGTTTGCGTAGTGACGTCATGCCTAGTGCCCAAGCCTGCAATATGGCAGCCTAAAATGGCGGAATTTTGTTAAGCGATTAACACAGACCGTTTTTAGTGTCACAGGCTGGAAATGTAAGTTAACTTTAAACACTGGAAAATTTCTTTAAAAAAACATCATATAAAAAAACAAGGTCGATTTTCGTTTTCCGTCGTCTTGCGGTAATAGTGTATTAAGGCTGGCCACACCTGAACATAGGAGTGAAATCTGAAGTAATATTAAAAGGGAATTGTTGGGATTAAAATGGGTTGGGAACACAGAGAGATTTAGCGTTGCTTGAAACGTGACCTAGGTATTGACATAAAGGCCGTGTTAAGTGACGTCAAAACAGCCTTCATGTGTTACCCCGCCTTAAAGTGGTTGCAAAGGGCAATATATATCTAATATAGTCTGCAACAGGCTCCCGCCCCTCTCATTCTTCTGTTTCGCACTCGCCGAATTTTATTTTCCATCCATGCCGGCCGAGAGCCTGTTCGCAAGATCAGCGCATAATTTTGGTTAATAGTGATACATTTAAAAGCAGTGTTTGGGATAACTCGTGTTGACTTCCAATTAACATCTATCTTGTTTTCATTCATTAATGTTAAGTGAATTATTTGCTTTTTAACCATAATCCGTCGACTGGACTCAAATCATGGCTTATTTGGAATTCAGGAACATATTGGTTCATCGCAGAGGGTTATATTGAAGTGTCATCTGTGTGCATTCTAGTGGTTGAAAAAAAGATAAGGGAGATCAGTGATACAGCTAATAAATAATAGAGGTTCCAATATCTGCGACCAAGGTAGAATACGCTTCCGCCATTCCATAAACTGAACACCTTAGCCATGCAACACGTACGCAAACAAAATTTATGAATTTTATGCAAAATTTGTTTCTTCACGATCATTTCCGATTCACGTCTTTCAATCAGTTCTTCCTGCTGTATAAAAATATGTGACGTTTAAAAGAAGAACAACATATGAGATCAAGGCATAATGAGTTTCTTTTTTTTTAATTCTTTTTATTTATTTTCAATCTGAGATAACAAATTACAATTATTACTAATAATAGTTATCACTAAAGCTGCCCCCGCTTTCTTTTATTTCTGCTGATTGAAAACAATAAAATTGAACTAAAATTTTATATTTTTTTTGTTAGGTGTATCACACATACTGTTCCATTAACTTGGGCATCTTATCATAAATATGATCCAAAGAATCAAGGTAACTTTTTAACCAATACATTCTGTTCTCATCCGCTATCACATGATATCCTTTACATGATACTCTCACGAAAAGCATTATGGAAAAAAAAGATCAAACCAGTCTGTTTCTAGTTTGATACTGAAACAAATCATTTGTATTGATATATGAGCAAACGTATCCCGAAAGCAGAACAGAGGACGAGATTCTTTCCGAGATGTAAACAGAAAACATTCATATTTTAATACGTTTGGATCCCTGCCAGTCACCCAGCCGTCACATGGGCTCTACGCCACGTAAGATTACTCAGTAAAAATAAGCGATCCAGATAAACGAGATGCCAAACGTAAAACTGACGATCGGAAGGGTATTTAGCTATTATGTTAGTTGCAACTAAACTACACTGGCCTCGAATTTCTAGTATACTTTAGAATTTCCTACGATACCCTCTGAGCTGTTTTTCTCTTCAGGATCTTTGAAAGCGTTTTCAATTTGTTTTAGATCAGAATCTCGGCCATTTCGAAGCGAATTTCATCACGCTAAAATCGTAACGCAGGCCATGTAATTGGAGTGTATTTTTGATCTTGAAATGCCTCTCGAAGATGGCGAAACCCGACCTAATTACATGTAACTGACACCATTACCCGAGACCACCGTGCGCGCCTAGTTTCATCAAATCGAGAAAACGTCCCCTACTACCAACACATTTCTTACTTTCTTCAAATTCCTTGTATTCCTTGTATGTATACACGCGGGGGACCCTATGGTGCCTCCTCGGGTTTTGGCAATAACTTTACATAACTTTTTGTAATGATCCAGAAAAGAACAATAGCATTTCCTATTGTTCTGCGGCAATATGTTTTCCCCACCTTAAAACGTATGTGTTTTCACATGAAGAATTTATCAACCGATGGAAGGCAAGTTTATGAAATAAAATTTATTTCAGCTCTATTTTGAAAGGTAGTTTTCTTTTCGTGAAAACTTTTCAACCAATCACAACAGTCGTAAACAAAGACAATAAAAGCTTCCAATTTTCCAATGTTACCCACATAGGATTACTGTGGTATTTAGACTAAGCACCTCCTTCCTCTCTCTGCCAGTGCACTGATCTAAGAAAAGTCGAAACAGACCTGAAAATCACCAAAGATTGAACCAGAGACTTAAAGCTTCAAATACTGCGCCCAACCTGAACTGAGCTACCCTTGCTCCACGCAACAATCACAGCATGCAAATCTAATTTATGAAATCATGCCAAATTTTCTTCATCACGTTCTCCTCCGGCTGCCAAAATTTTGTGACCTTGAAAAGGAGAGCAATATATGTGACCAAGGCATAATGCGTTTCCGCATTTTATACTTCAGCTGTGTGACACCTCCAGCACGCAAAATGAAATTATGCAAAATTCACTTCATCACGTTCTCCTCTATAGGTCACGTGTTTAAACCCCTTCTTCCAACTGCCAAAACTATTTTAACCTTGAGAAAAACGAGCGAACGAGCGTATGTTTAAAGGCAAATTTAATCCACTTCTTGAAAATGTACAGACTACTAGTCTGGCTTAAATAAACAAAGAGATCAGAATGCAATCCGTGTTTATTGCATACATTGAAGAACATCTCTCTGTAGTCGAACTCAGACTGTATTCAGCTTAAAAATGTTTATTTACCTGAACTTCAAATGTCGCGACGAAGTGACATGCAAGGAGACGGAGAAAAGCATGAACAGTTGTCAGGTTATTTAACAACTATTCACCGAAGTGGAGGTGGCTAGCGGTTGATATATAATATATATACACACAGAAAGTTGCTGTACGCAAGGTTCATAGTTTATCTACGCCTTGACTGCGACTACGGTAAAACTGTTTAAGTGATTTGACAATAGAAGAGAAAAACTTACTGAAGCACAGAGTTGCAGGTTAACGCCCATTTCAAGTATTGAATTTGTCTATGCATGGTGTTCTTTTAAATGCATGCAGTATATCTTTTTCTATTTCATATTTAACTTGAACCATTTGCTTGAAATTGGTTACATTTGGAAGGTTTTCAGTCCCTTTTACAATGCTAGAGACGAACTTTGGCGACCAACGACAAATAATTGAGTAAGAGACGTTTGAAGATTACGTAATATCCCTATCAATACGTCTTGCAAAGAAAGGTGAACGAATTCTTTTGCTAATGAAAACTTTTCGTATTCCGTCCTCCGGCAACAGTCCATTACGGTCTGATTGTAAAGGGCATCTAAATGTTGTTCCCACCCCAACGCTCCGCTCATTTTTCTGTTTCGCACTCGCCGAATTTTATTTTCCGTCCTTGCCGGCTGAGAGCCTGTTCGCAGGCATAATGAGACCACTAAGCCACTAAGCAGCAAGACCAGAACACAATTTTGATTAATAGTGATACCAACCTGGGGATCTTTCTTTCGTTAAGACATGTTGGTAAGCTAACATGTTTGATTGGTGGAAAAAAGGGAACTAACTGGGATATTGCCTACTTTTCAGAGACATTAAATAAATAACCCATCAAGGTGGTGAAAATTTCATGCTAGCGTTTCACAGAAATTACGAAGCAAAAACATTCTAGTTAACGGGAGAAGTTTTGTCTTTTCACTGGTCAAGAAAAACCACAAACACTAACACTAACCACTTCCCTCCACCTTCAAATGCTTTGCGAAAGTCACAGAATTTTAAGCAAAGGTTTGGCAACGCGGGTAAAAGTGAAGGACGTGTCGGACTTTTAACTGTTAATATTTGTTTGCTTTTATTAACCATAAGCAGAATTATTAACCATTAGCCATTCGAGATGGGATGTTCGCAGAGGGTGATAACGAAAAATCATCTGAAAACATTCTAGCCGGGTCTTGAAAAAAATCAAGGGAGACAAAAAAAAATAGAGGTCCCAATAATATACGACCTCTCAATGAAGCCATGCAACAAGTTCAGCACGCAAATCAAATTTATGAATTTATGTCAAGTTTTCCTCCGACTCACGTCTCTGAATCAATTCTTCCAGCTCAGTGCCAAACATTAGGTGACCTTAAAAAGAAGCCGGCAATATACAAGACCAAGGCATAATTAGTTTCCGCAAGAGACCATGAAGTTTCCCCCATTCAATATAAATCCTTAGTCCCAGAAAAATATATGTTTTGGTCATTAGAGAGTTTATCAATAGAAGCCAACTCATGATTCGCTCTCCAGCCCTTCTCTCTGTCAGTGCAAACTGAACTACGCCTGTTCTATGCAGAATGCACAGCGCGCGAAATTAGTTTATGAAATTATGCCAAATTTCCTCTATCACGTTCTCCTCCAAGTCACATCCTTAATTCCCTTTTTCTCCGCAGTTCAATACAAGCACTTCAGCTGTTGGCAACACGTCCAACACGCAACATGAAATTATGCCAAATTTCCTTCATCACGTTCTCCTTCAAGTCACGTGTTCAAACCCCTTCTTCAGTTGCGAAAAATATTTTAACCTTGAAAAAGAAGAGCGAAGAAGCATGTTTTTAAAAAAGCAAATTTAATCCACTTCTTAAAAATGTACAGATGGTCTACAGATCACTAGTGCAATCCTTGTTTAATGAATACATTGAAGAACATCTGAGCGTGGAGCCGAACTCAGACTGTAATTTTTTTTCCTTCACTCATCCGCACAAGCATGTAACCATCAACTTGATACCACATCGCAGCAGACAATATTAAATGGGCTTTGATCGGGTTCCTGGTAACGTCCTCATTTATTTATTGAAATACTATACCGTGTAACTTAACAACATCTTAACAACGTTTCCAGTTGAAATCCGAAAAAGAAGAGCGTTCTGCCTTAGCTGAAAAATGTTTATTTGCCTGAACTTCGAAAGTCGCGACATAAGGACATCTGCAAGGAGACGGAGAAAAGTATGAACAAAATGTCAGATTATATGTTATTATTTAAAACTTGACCGTAGAAAAGAATCCTAATCACTTCAATGACAATACATTTTGTTGCCTGACAGTGTCTTATTTTGCATGACAAGTTGCAAACTTATAGCGATGCACATTACAGCTTCAACCTAACACGTACAGATATCTGTGCATATAAGATCTGTCGTTAATCAATCCGCACTGTGAAACGCTGCATTCTAGCTTTGCAGCCTTCCGCTCGATTAATGAAACCTGCCAGGGACTGCTATCTTATGTCCGGAGTTTAGACCGTGCGGTCAGAGTGCAGCGGAGAATATCAACGAAGAAGGAAACAATTCCTCTGTTTGTGCGTAGCTACTACAATTAATGCTCCTTTTAGTTTTAAAAATTGGAAGCCCTTGTTCTGAACGCTACCGAGAATAAAGTCAGTACAGCACTATTATTTGATTTTTTCTCAGTGTATTTTTGTTTTTATTCCAGTTTAATTAAAACATTTTAGAGCACATTACATGTGTAAGTCAAGATTACTCATAATTTACAAGGCAAACAACACGATACCAACAATGGTTGCTCCTGTTAGGAGCACCTGGACTTTTATCCGTGTATTCCCCCATCATTACTGATAACATTCATCATTTCACTCAATAATTTCAAAAAACTGGCTGACTAATCACATAAATATATAATATATATGTATACAGAAAGTCGCTGGCCGCAAGGTTCAGTTATCTACGCCTGGTCTGCAATTACGGGAAAACTACTTAAGCGATTTGACAAAAGTAAGAAGAGAAAAACTTACTGAAGCGCAGAACTGCAGGTTAACGCCACCTCAAGCATTGAATTTCTCTTTGCATGGTGTTCTTTTAAATGCATATATCTTTTTCTATTTCATATTTAACTTGAACATTTTGCTTGAAATAGGTTATATTTGGAAGGTTTTTAGTCCCTTTACAATCCTACAGATGAACGTTGGCGACCAACAACAAATAATTGAGTAAGAGACATTTGAAGACTACGTAATATTCCTATCAATACGTCTGGCTAAAAAAGGTGCACGAATTCTTTTGTTAATGAAAAGTAGTAAAATTTAAAACTTTTCGTATTCCGTCTTCCGGTAACAGTACATTACGGTGTGATTGTAAAGGGCATATAAATGTAGCTCCCGCCCCGACGCTTTGCTCACAAGACCAGAACATAATTTTGGTTAATAGTGATACATCTATAGGCATTTTGTATTTGGGATAACTTGTGTTGACTCCCAATTAACATATGTCTTGTTTTTTTACATTCATTAAATTTAATGTTAAGAATGTTAAGTGATTTGTTTGCTTTTTGACCATAACGTGTCAACTAGACTCATATCATGGCTTTTTTGGTCCAGAGGGTGATATTGAAGTGTCATCTGTGTGCATTCTGGTGCTTGAAAAAAAGATAAGGGAGACCAGTGATACAGCTAATAAATAATAAAGGTCCCAATATCTGCGACAAAGGTAGAATACGCTTCCGCTATTCAATAAACTGAGCACCTTTGATTGGCCATGCAACACGTACGCAAACAAAATTTATGAATTTATGCAAAATTTCCTTCTTTTCAATCACTTCCGACTCACGTCTTTCAATCAGTTCCTGCAGCTGTATAGAAATTAGTGTCGTTTAAAGGAAGAGAAAGATATAAGACCAAGGCTTATGAGTTTCTTTTTTAACAGCTTTTATTGATTTTCAATGTAAGATGACAAATTACAAATTACAACTGTTCTAACTTTACATAACTTAAATGAGTCTTCGCCATTCAGTGTATAGCCATGGGTATCAGTTGAAATCGCTTTGTTAATTCCACTGGGTTGTTCCATCACCTCTGAAGCTAATATCATTGACAGCCGACGGTGCGCCTTTTAGCTCCTCCTTCCTCCCTCTGTCAGTGCACTGATCTAAGAAAAGTCGAAAAAGACCTGAAAATCACCAAGGATTGAACCAGAGGTGTTACTTAAGCTTCAAATACCGCGCCCAACCTGACCTGAGCTACGCTTGCTCCGTGCTACATGCACAGAACACAAATCCAGTTTATGAAGTTATGCCAAATTTTCTTCATCACGTTCTCCTCCGGCTGCCAAAATTTTGTGGCCTTAAAAAGGAGAGCAATATATGTGAGCAAAGCATAATGCGTTTCCGTAATTCAGTACAAGCACTTGAGCTGTTGCCAACACCTCCAACGCGCAACGTGAAATCATACAAAATTTGCCTCATCACGTTCTCCTCTCGGTCACGTGTTTGAATGTAATTTAACGTGAAAAACAGAGCGCGAACGAGCATGTTTAAAGGAAATCTCATTCACTTTCTGAAAATATACAGATCACAATGCTGGCTTAAAAATCCAACAAGACCAGAGTACAGTCCTTGTTTATTGCATCAATATTTTACCCAAGGTTACAAAAGGCGTGGCTACCCGCTTCACTTCCGCTCAGCAGCAAATAAAAGAAGCAAGGAAATCCAATCCAACAACAGTGAGTCCTTGGTTGGTGAATCATTGTTGCTCGCTTAAGTGCAGAATGGAACGTTCATCGGTACCAGTGCTGATCAAAGTTTTTCTCGTATTGCTTGGATGTATTCAAGTCCCTGCAGCTGAATTACAAGATTTCAGCTTAACCCCTTCTAGCATCGCAGCGGGTGCCACAGATGTAACTTACACCTTTGAGTACACCATTGTCACGGCCAACCCTAATGATGTCTTCTATGCACTCGCGTACAACAATGCTATAAATACAAGTGCGATTGGTAATCCAATTGACCTGGGTAAAGTTCGTGTTGAAATTAACGAAGCACCTGCAGCCATCGACAACAGAGGACAAAATTCGTACAATTATGGATCGGGTCTTTTCATCCGATTGCGAGATCCAACCTTGGCTAAAACTGGAGCCCACATTAAAGTAGAACTTGAAGGAGTCAGTAACCGTAACACAGTTGGGTCATTCACATGGCAGTGGATTCGCACATCCAACAGTGCGGGCTGGGAAATTGATGGCGTTTCCAATCCGCCTCCCCTGAAATTCGTATCAGATGAATTACAAGATTTCAGCTTGACCCTTTCGAGCAATGTAGCCGGTGCCACAGATGTCACCTACACCTTTGAATACACCATCGTCACAGGCAATCCCTATTTTATCTTTTATGCGCTCACCTACAGTAATGCCATGAATACAACATCGATTGGCAATCCAATTGACCTGGATAAAGTACGTGTTGAAATTAACGGAGTAGCTGCGGCAATCGACAACAGAGGACAAAATTCTTACAATTATGGAAATGGTCTTTTCATCCGACTGCGAGATCCAACCCTGGCCAAGGCTGGTGCTTACATTAAAGTGGAACTTAAAGGAGTCAGCAATCGTAACAGGGCTGGCTCATATGAATGGCAGTGGATTTACACAGCCACTGGTGCAGGCTGGGAAATTGATGGCGTTTCCAATCCGGCTCCCCTGAAATTTGTTGCACAGCATACCACGCCGACGCCGACGCCGACTACCGTAAAAACTGAATTACAAAGTTTCAGCTGGACTCTTTCTAACAATGTAGCCGGTGCCACAGATGTCACCTACACTTTTGAATACACCATTGTCACCGCCAATCCCTATTTTGTCTTTTATGCACTCGCCTACAACAATGCCATAAATACGAGCTCTATTGGCAATCCAATTGACCTGGATAAAGTACGTGTTGAAATTAACGGAGTTTCTGCAGCCATCGACAATAGAGGACAAAATTCGTACAATTATGGATCGGGTCTTTTCATCCGATTACGAGATCCAACCTTGGCTAAAACTGGAGCCCACATTAAAGTAGAACTTAAAGGAGTCAGTAACCGTAACACAATTGGCACATTCACATGGCAGTGGATTCGCACAGCCACCAGTGGCGGCTGGGAAATCGATGGCGTTTCCAATCCGGCTCCCCTGAAATTTGTTGCACAGCATATCACACCGACGCCGACGCCGACGCCGACGCCAACTCCAACTCCCATAAAAACTGAATTACAAAATTTCAGCTGGACTCTTTCTAACAATGCATCGGGCGCCACCAATGTCACTTACACCTTTGAATACAACATTGTCACAGCCAATCCATATTTTGTCTTCTATGCGCTCACCTACAGCAATGCTATAAATACAAGATCCATTGGCAATCCAATTGACGTGGATAAAGTAGGAGTTGAAATTAACGGAGTACCTGCAGCCATCGATAACTCGCGTTCTTATAATTATGGAAATGGTCTTTTCATCCGACTGCGAGACCCAACCTTGGCTAAAGCTGGCGCTCACATTAAAGTGGAACTTAAAGGAGTCAGCAATCTTAACAAGATTGGCTCATTCAGGTGGCGGTGGGTTCGCACAGCAAACAGAGCAGGCTGGGAAGTTGATGGCGTCTCCAATCCTGTTGCCATGAAATTTGTAGCACAGCATACCATGCCGACCCCCGTAACAGCAACGAGACAAACTACTACAGTCAAGAGGTGTGGAACATTGAGCTCCAGGCTGCGCAAAGTCGCACTGTTGCTTAAACTCGGGTTATATTTGTAAAATATTAGCCTTGTTTTAAGGATGTTCGCGATAATTGTTTTTCTGCATCCCCACTGCGCATGCAGATATTGTCGCTATTTCCCGCCAAGTCATATGTCGAGTTCGCTAAGTAAAAATGTAATCAAACATGGCAAAGAAAATAAGTAATAAGAGAAACATTTTTTGGCTGCTTTTCACCTCGCAATGATCTTAGAAACGAACACGACTGGAATCGAACCTAGTGGACTTGGTATGACGAATAATTTGTACACTAAGATGCTTTTTCCAGCTTTAGCGTAAAATTTGGTTTTTGTGTTTATTTGGATCAACTAAGGGACACCACTTTCCTGTAAGAGTTGAGGTTTCTAAGGTGAAGATGCCGCCCTAAAGTAAGTTAATTTTTTACACAAGTCGTTTTCAAAAGACTTCACCATCTCAAAATTGTTTCTATCGTCTACTTTTTAATCATGTGAAAACTATACTGAGCAGCACGGTTTGTGAAATACAGCATTAAAATAATGATTGCTTACATAATTTGAGCCGGCATTGTTTTGCACAGTGTTCTTGATTTCGTTCATGTAAGTCAACTCGAGCTCGGCCTTTTTCTTATCACTATTGGTTTTCTGCGCGCGAGGAGACATGCACCAGCCCAGCCTAAATGGCCCGGCCTCAAATCCAAAGTATAACGTTCCCATAAAGAGATGCTTTGCTCGTGGCTTCTTTTTCCAATAGTTCTAGCAGTTTTAGGGGTTTTTCTCTTTTTTTAGCTCATTTGCCATCAAGTTTCTCTACTAGTAGAAAGGTTAAGTTTACTTGAAGGGATGACAACCAGCGCTGGGTAATTCTTAGACAAGCCATAAACGTTGTTCCGTGCCGATTATTTCCAAAATGAACGTGTTTACCCCTCTTTTTTTAGCGTTTCTGGCTCAACTTAGCCATTATCTAACAGCAACGAAAGTGTGAACAAACTCTGAGTGTTCGGAGAATTAAGTACTAATAGCGGTGACGAAACGTAAACACCATTTAAATCCCCATGCCTGATTGTAAAGTACTTCGGCACTATTCCAACGCTTTCGGCGGCTTGTGAAATGTGACAGAACTTGTAATTACCAGGAACAAGAAATTGGAAGAACCAGTTTTCAGGCTGAGAAAATTTGACCTCGGAGTCTGTGCGTCCTTCACCTTGTTCATTTCACGCTCTTTTGTGTACAAACATGGGCAAAGAATTGTACCAAGCACATACCAATAATAATTAGAAAACAGTCTCAAGAAAGCACGCGCGCTGATTGGTTAAAAATCCTGTTTGTATAACTCGATGGAGACAGAGAACTAGCGCGCGCTGTTGACGTAGTGATGGCGCGAGCAAAGAGAATTTACATTTGATAATCAAAGTTTACAAGTTGTTTTCCTTTTTTTCGTCGTGGTGTTTTCTAAAAGAAATAGAAAACATGTACTCCGTGTTTGTATCGAGTTATACAAACACTCGTGAAAGTTTGGGAAAACTCGAAAACGCTGTGGAAACACTCGCCTGCGGCCGTCGTGTTCCCACAGCATTTCTCGTTCTCCCAAACTTCCACTCGTGTTTGTATAACTCGATACAAACACGGTACATGTTTTCTATTTCTTAATTAGAAAACAGTCCTAAGAAAGCACGCGCGCTGATTGGTTAATAATCGTGTTTGTATAACTCGATGGAGACACTACTAGCGCGCGCTGTTGACGTAGTGATGGCGCGAGCATAGAGAATTTACATTTTGATAATCAAAGTTAACAAGTTGTTTTCCTTTTTCTCGTCGCGGTGTTTTCTAAAAGAAATAGAAAACATATACTCCGTGTTTCTATCGAGTTATATGAACGCTCGTGAAAGTTTGGGAGAACTCGAAAAAGCTATGTAAACAGTCGCCTTCTGCTCGTGTTCCCACAGCATTTCTCGTTCTCCCAAACTTCCACTCGTGTTTATATAACTCGATACAAACACGGTACATGTCTTCTTTTTCTTAATTATTATATATTGAACTCTCTAACTCTTTTCTGATTGGCCGAAAGCGTACAGTGAATTTTCGAAATCAGCGCCCGTGACATCATAACTGCAGATTATACAATAATCATGTCAAGGACACCCAAGGTCACGGGTTATCATGTCATGTATGACCGCAAAGCATGATTTCTAAGGTGTAATCATGTCAAGTTCGCGCGCTTTGTCAGGGTTGCTTGCCAACAGTGAAGAAGCAAAAACATGACTTCAATATTTTTCCGTTCACTGTATAATAAAACAGTTATTAGATTCGGTTTTTGTGATATCCAGAATAATAAAGGTTTCGGTAAGGGTTCTGAGCCTCAGCCTTCGGCTTCGGCTGATAAACCTTACTTCGACCTTCTGGATATCACGAAAACCTCATCCAATAATTGTGTATAAAATAATAATGACTTAATTAACGTGTCAGTCAAAATCTAGCAGAGGGGATTCCACAATGCTAATAGGGGACAGCTTACTATCTAAAATATCATTTTAAAAATACAAAAACGAATCAATAACAAAAATTGAGACTAGAATATACTAAGACTAGAATTAAAAACTGCTGTTGATAATTCACTAACATAAATACCACAGAACTCTAATTCTAATCATGAAGATTCTGAAAAAAAAGGAAAAATCTTGTAATTAATAATGTAATTAAGAAAGTTTAAAATGATGAATTGCAAAGGTAGCAGCCACTACATCCATCTAAGATGCCACTCAAGTCAAAACTTTGTATCCGGGTCTTAAACTGCGTAAGACTGGCAGCCGATATCTTACTCCGGAGTCCTGGACCTAAGTATCGGATTGAGTGTTTTCTGTGCGTAACTGTGTTAAAACTAGATTGAAAAAAATCTTTCTGCCGTAAATTGTAAGTATGGCTATTTGTCAGAAACATGTCACAAATAGTCGGCGGACACAAATTATGTTTAACCTTAAAATACATATGTCCTGTAGTCTCCTATTGTACAACGTCGGCAACTTTGCTTTAACCAACAGCTGTTGGTAGCTAGACTGCTTGTCTTTAAATACAGCGCGCAGTCCACGCTCCTGTACTCTCTCTAGTCTACGGGTGTCGGAAGTTCTACACAAATGCCATACAAGTGACAATATGTTAGATGAGGGAGAATAGCTGCCTTGAAGAGATTGAATTTGGCCTCAGTTGGTATGAGATTCCTCAGTCTCATTATTACACCTATTCTCTGACTAGCTTTCTTACAAACATTACTATTACGCAAATTAAAGTTAACACATGAATAAAGTTTCTATCTATTTCTATCTATCTAAGACCACAATCAAAAGTCACACCTAGCAGCTCTAAGTTATCCGATTCATTATATCTTTGCCATTGACAGTTATGCTTTTTTTATCACCATAGCTCACACTTTTATTCCGAATGTTCATCATTTGATATTTTTTTCAGGTTTCCCTGAAGGAGGTTGGAATCGTACCAATTGGTTGCCAAAGTGGCACTCTCTTGAAGTTTCGCGACTACACTACATATTTCTTTTCCTTTCACATAGATCTGGTGATCTTCCGCGCACATCGATAACCCAAAATCTACGTTATACGAGAGATCGTTCTGAAATATATTCCACCATAGTGGTCCTAGCACCAATCTCTGAGGGCAGCCTCGTTCCAGTTTTCTCCATGAGCTAGTTACCGATCCAATGCGTACTCTCCCCAAGGGTCTGCACACGTAGTTGCACAACAAATCCAGTGCTCTGTCTTGGAAACCGTAGGCTTTTAATTTACATAGCATAAGAGGAACATGTAAGCTATCAAATGCTTTGGACTTGTCTGTTGATAATATTCCCAATGACAGACGATTGTCCGTAGCCAGTTTCCAATCTTCCACAAGGCCAATCAATGATGTTTCACAACTACTGCGCTTTCGGCTGTGAGGCCATTTACCAAGGCGATCATCATACTTTGTTGTTATTTAGTTGCCCAAAAAACGCTTAAACACTTTGTTTACACACGACAGCGCTGTTACTGGTCTTTAATTCTCCTTAGCGTAGCGTGCTTGTTATCTTTTTTATAGACTGGTGTCCAGTCCCCTTCTTCCAATCACGTGGCCACTGGCCCCTTTTGTCGCACGAGTTGTAAAGAGTCGAAAGTGGTCGAGATATTTCCTCAGCTCCGGCCTTCAGGATTTTAGCAGAAATGCCGTCGTGGCCGGTAGCTTTATTTACTTCAAGAGACTCCAGCACGTTTTTCACTTGCGTCGGATTTATTTCCTGGAAGTCAAACGTTTTACAACCCTTCGATTTCTCCTTTATTATCTGCACACTTGGATGATTACTATAGTCATTCATATTCCACGGTTATGTATCTGTTCCTCCAATACCATCGGCAATAGTGGCAAAATGGTCTGCCAATGTCTCTGTGATTTTAATTTGATCCTTAATAATATCTCCTTCGATGTTTAATTCAATGTCTGAATTGCACTTGATGCCTCTGTCGCTAAGGAATGGCTTGAAAGTTCTGAAGAAATCTCGAGGGTTTCTTCTTAGATCTTCAGATTTTGTGTTTTAGTACTCCAAGTGCGTTAGTTACTCATCCCCAGGCAAGCGCGCCCTCCAATAATCCAAATAGGAATGCGCATGCCCCATGCGACTTGTATTTTGTTTATTCTCTACTCGTACTGCAAATCAACGTGTTTTAGTCCTTGCTCTGCAAGCCACAAACCCCTTATAGTAGTGTAACTTAAAACTGAATGCCAGGACCTAGCGAGTTTGTTTAAGCGATGTGTAAGCTGTGTGTAGCACTTTCAAGGTTTTTGTATGACAGCTGATTGTGTGGAAGCCTACTTCCGTCCTGATCTGAGACAGTTTGAATGAATAAGTGTTTTTTAAAAAATTAGACGGCCGCGTGGCTCTGCAATAAAGAGAATTCACAAGACTAGGATAACCAAATATAAAACAAATTTTGAGAGAAATCTGTATGGAGGGGGATTTGAGACAAAATTCGAAAATGGATCGAACCAGGAGAGAATTGGATCATAACTGGTGACAATTCGATCCTTCCTCAAGGGACGTGGGTACTAACTTCAGGCTGGGGCAGCTTTGGTCGGATTGGTGATTGATAATATTAATTTGATATTCTTAATTTGTTGAATGTTTTACCTTTGAGTTCATAGACAAGATAATATGCGTGTAAAGTAAACTTGTCTTGCTCCATGTATAAACATAAGTCAAGCTGGTCCAGTTCAGATTGGTTCCAGTACAGCTGTACTATTCATGTTTCTCCGAAATTTTGGAATACCAGGCCAGTTTATTTTTATTTTACAAATAAGGAATTTTGTTTTTCCTAATCTCATCTCAAACTGGAATCATTCCACAATGTATCAGATAAGCTGAGGGGTCAGGGTCTTTATATAATTGAGGAGAACGTGCTGCCTTTGTAATGACATCTCCAGATGGTTAGTTTGTTTAGTCTTGTCTGATAAGGACTATAAACCGTAGGTTCCGTCTCACAACACATGTTCCTAATAATCTGTAGGCCGTTAAAGAACTCACACACTTGTCGGAAAGAGTAAGGGACTTAGTTCCCGGTGTCGTGGTCTTTCTCTGGTTTCATCTAATATTTCATGCATGGGGTGGGTCCCCCCGCGAGATCAAATAATATGGACTTATAGCGTTTTCAAGCTGGCGCCAGATTTCACCCAATAGAAGAGATGATGTGATATGCGCGGTATCTAAATACATTTCCATTCCCATTACGATTTCTGCAGTTCTCTGTGTTTCTTGGAGTGTGGTTGAACAGTGTACTCTGATAAAGAATTGAAACAGAATATATTTAAATGTAGATTTAGGACTGTACATGTTTGGTTGTCAGTGTGCTCACAAAGGTCGAAGGAATCGAAGCATCTTTCGCTTTTTTCCTTCCCTAGAGAACTTCTGGACCAGGTGGCTTGTTGGCACAGAGCCTGCATTCAGCGTTTGTATGCCCTCCATACCCTCCAGTGTGCTCTGGATGCAAGGGTTGAACGTGTAGCATTCTTTCTCGAAGTGTTTTGAACATAAACACGCGTATTTATTCACCGGTCCGTAAAATAAACGAGGTGTATCTGGACAAAGCGAAACCACTGCGCTATAATTACCCGATCAGCAGGAAACTGGTGAATCGTTGTGTTCTCTGTGTAAGAGTTGTTAGCACAGCTCAGCCCATTTGGGAGGCCAGAGACACAATTTCTTCGTCCTCTCACTCTACTTTTCCCTTTCCCTTTCCCTTCTTTTCCGCCATGTTGAGTTGCATGTTGCATGCTGTCAAGTTAACAACTTGACGTCACAAAGCCATGTCAAGTTATGATTTGGCTGAGCAAAACGGGGACACTTTAGAAGTTCTCTGTAAATTAGCTTCGTAGTCCATAGAAAATGCTCCTTTCGGGATTTTGTATGGAGTAAGCTAAGTTTTTAGAGGTAATACAAACTGTAGTTTTATGGAATAAATAATTTTACAGACGAGCATTTCACGATAGCGATAAACCACTTTCCTTTCACATGAACTTTCGATTTCGTATGTAGGAATGGCCACAACAATTTTGAACAGGCAAAAACGCAAAACGTTCTAAAATAATCATGTAAGGATTTTCCTGGGCAAAATTACCATTTTTAAAGAATTTTTTTGTCAAAAATGTACTATGAAGGCGGGCAATCAAAAGTCTCTTTACAAAGGATTATGAATAAAACACGGGATTTGGCGATTTTAACAGGCGGGAATCGGGAAATGTCGCTATAAAGAAATTCGAGATTCGGGAATTCCAGAGACTGAAATATAAAAAGAAAAGCAGTAGCGAGTCATTTTCTAGTTATAACGACGAGGCCGAGGTGAGGCAGTTTTTTTTTGCTGCGAAAAGAGGGTGGAAATGAGTATATGTTTCAGTATCTGTTATAAGCATAATTGTACTCGATTTTATGGAATTTCCAGATGATCGTTGCCATGACTAAAAATTGTGAATGAGCAAACTGTCTTCTGAGTTGCGATTGACGGTGACTTGCCATATGTGTAGTGAACAGTGAATTTGCCGTGGCACGTCGTAATATGTACCCTTAATGCTCTTCTTTGATCGCTATCATCTCCGACAGATACGTTTTTTAGGGATCGAAGTGATCCGGAAGGCAGGCGTTATCGAACAACAGAGGCAAAACAGAAAAAAAGAAAAAAACGAGCTCTAAAAGACGATAAAAATGACTGATTGACTGACGCAACTCGCTTAAAACTAGTCATGAAAAACAAATGAACTAGATCATCATTTGCAGCTAACTGGGCATAATAGTCAGTGCTTGGGTCTGCTGTGTCTGCTGGGTGTCCTGTGAGGCTAGAAAACAATGATGCAAGGCTGATACTACGTAGAGAGCTTAACGGGGCAACGACACGATAGAGTCCAAAGTGAA
>CM042757.1:2351298-2389261 GCA_022496165.2 Catalaphyllia jardinei
TTAAAGAAATCGACGGCGAGAGAGAGGCCGTCGACGCCAGAGGGCGCGCGTTACACCGCGAGGCCACAGTGACGTTGGATAAAAGTTTCGCCAATTTTTAATATAAATAGGTTTGGAGCTATTGTTGTGGAAAATATGCGCAGAATACTCATTAATATTCAAATTTCAATCATTATTTATACACAAGAGACGAGAAAAAGCGTGCAAAGCAAATTACCATGTAACTTTTATTTCCTAATCTAAAAGTATCTTCATACTCTGTGCATTTGCACTGTTTTATAATCGTTCTGTAGCTGATACATTTTTCCTTTATTGCAGGACTGCAAGAAAAGAGTACTATACCACTACTGACCTGAAATAAAAGCTTTAAAACAAATGGGGTCTTGCTCAGCTCTTTGTAATGCTTGTAAAGAGAGACAAGCTGCTACGACACATTGCTCCGTATAACAATGTTCGCTTTGAATTACCGATTTATTCACTGATTTGGTGTGGCTTACGTTATACTGGATGGAGATACCTTGTAGCAGCTTGCCTCTAAGCGCAAAGTCGGAAGAAGTCGAGATAATAGATACATCTCTTTCAAATAGTACATACACACTTACTACTTTTTTTTTTCAAATAGTATACTACTTTTTTTTTCAAATAGAAGAAGCCTACTACGATTTTTGTTTCAAATAGTACATGAACACTTAGGATGTTTTTTCAAATAGTAGATGCACACCTAGGATTTTTTTTTTAAATAGTAGATACACACTTAGGATTTTTAGTATAAGAACCACACTTAGGATTTTTTTTCAAATAGAAGAAGCACACTTAGGACTTTTTTTTTTCAAATAGTACATGCACACTTAGATTTTTTTATATACAAGAAGCACACTTGGGATTTCTTTTCAAATATAGATGCACACTTACGATTTTCTTTTTCAAATAGTAGATACACCTTTAGGATTTTTTTTTTCAAATAGTACATGCACACTTAGATTTTTTTATATACAAGAAGCACACTTGGGATTTCTTTTCAAATATAGATGCACACTTACGATTCTTTTTTCAAATAGTAGATGCACACTTAGGATTTTTTTCTTTCAAATAGTAGATACACACTTAGGATTTTTTTCTTTCAAATAGTAGATACACACTTAGGATTCTTTTTCAAATAGTACATACACACTTAGGATTCTTTTTCAAATAGTACATACACACTTAGGATTTTTTTCAAATAGTACATGCACACTTAGGATTCTTTTTCAAATAGTAGATACACACTTAGGATTTTTTTTTTCAAATAGTACATGCACACTTAGGATTTTTTTTTTCAAATAGTACATGCACACTTAGCATTTTTTTCAAATAGTAGTTCCACACTTAGGACTTTTTTTAAATAGAAGAAGCACACTTAGGATTTCTTTTCAAATATAGATGCACACTTAGGATTCTTTTTCAAATAGTACATGCACACTTAGGATTTTTTTCAAATAGTACATGCACACTTAGGATTCTTTTTCAAATAGTACATGCACACTTAGGATTCTTTTTCAAATAGTAGATACACACTTAGGATTTTTTTCTTTCAAATAGTAGATACACACTTAGGATTTTTTTCTTTCAAATAGTACATGCACACTTAGCATTTTTTTCAAATAGTAGTTCCACACTTAGGACTTTTTTTAAATAGAAGAAGCACACTTAGGATTTCTTTTCAAATATAGATGCACACTTAGGATATTTCTTTCAAATAGTAGATACACACTTACGATTTTTTTTAAATAGAAGATGCACACTTACGAGATACATACTTAGGATTATTTTTTACAAATAGTAGATACACACTTTGGATTGTTTTTCAAATGGAGCAAGCACATTACGATTTTGAAGAAGCAAACTACGATTTTTTTTGTCAAATAGCAGATATAGGCTTAGGAAATTTTTCACACTTTTACAAATTTTTTTAAGTACTGGATAGAGACCTTTTTCCCAAACTTTATCACTTAGGAAATTTTCTGGCAAACAGTGCATAGAGCACGGAAACTTACAAAACTCCCTTGAAGGTAAACATCAATTAAACAGAGCAGTAAAGATTAAATACGCTTTTAAAACATTTTTTTAAAAACAAATAACAGAATTATCTATCGACACCGCGAAAAAACAACTTTCTATCCCACAGGACAAAATAAGAATCTGAAAGACAAAAAGAACAGTAGCGTTAATACACAATCTGTTGAATGTAAATCGAAATAATTTATAATTACATATTTTTAATAGCGATGTTTCTTGTTTACAAAGATTTCTTTTGGTATTCAAATTTGCCAGTTACTGAACAATAGCATACATTGTTTCAACAGCCAATAAACCTTTGCTTGGCACATTGATGACAATAGGTGACGTAACGAGAAACATCGCTATAAACAATACCCGTGAACTCACTTGGACGTTTAATTTACTCTGTGTTTCTTAAATCATTAACTAAGTATTATTGGTAAGCACACCGGTTGATGTCCACGGCAGCTATCCCTTGCCGTAGTTTCATTTAAGTTAACAGGCAACACAAGCAAACCACAACGGCAACGTCGCGAAACAAAAGGTTTAATGAGCAGGGCCGGGTTCTTCGAAAGCCGGTTTGTGTGAACACAGATTCAATATAAACAGAACACCTCATCAAAAAGTTAGGCCCGGTCCATACGTCGCTTTTCTGCCGTGTCGAAAGCAATTCAAACAAAGATAATGAAGCAAATCATCTCATTATCTATTGTCTCAATTTCATTCGACATGGCAGAAATGCGACGTATAAACCGGGTCTTATTACAAAACTGAAATCAATTAACACAATCGAGCTTTGAACGACCCGGCCCAGAACAATAGCTACGCACGTGCGTTATAAGTATTTGTACATTTCATTGCCGTCAAGTTTCTGCGAAACAACACCGTGAAATGACCAAATTTAATTTTGCGATAGTTTTGACAGTGATAGACAAAGCAAATGACTTAAGAGTATCGAGAAATTCGTAGATAAAACATAAACTGATTTTTTTAATCGACGTTGACCTCGGCGTCGCGGTCGTTATTTCGTAAACTCGCTGTTGTCACTGGGCCCTCGAGCGCAGTCACCCGATTTCTTTTCTTTTTAAACAAGCTTTTGCTGATTACTCAATTAACCTTCTAGGCAGATAGACTTCTTTCAACAATATATAAACTTAGACAAAAAAAGTTCGAGGTGAAAGAATTTTCTAAAACACTTTTCTACACAATGTGCATTTTGTCAACCTTTTCTGCAGGCCGCAATTTCAATAGAGTATAGCAACTGAAATTTTAAGGAACACAGCTATGTTTCTGTCAGTTTAGTCGAATGTTACTTTATGTTGCACCAGCGGCCATAATTGGGGACGGAGAAGTAAACCTAGGGATCCTCGCGCACTTATGATACTGGACAATTTTTCTATTCTAAAGGTCATATGTCCGCGCTAATCCACGCAAGTGTCGTGGGCTCTCGCGTGGATGTTATCGCATTGCGAGCTTCTCTTGCGGTTTTTTCACAGCCATGGCAGGGAAGAAGGCAGGGTAGAAGAACCAGGGCCGTCTTCTATATACTTTTCTGCTCTGAGTTAATGGAAAAAGTGAGTTTTTCAGGGTCAAAGATTGCTTTAATTTCCTGCTGTGAATGAATAATATCTTCTCGCGCTAGTTGTACGCATAAACCTTTGCGTTCGTTCTGTACAGAAAACTTAAGCTTATGTAAGAAAGCTCTTTGCTCGGGTATCGAATTAATTTTTGATTTTCCAAAACAATGCTTAATCATAACCAAAACCTGTTTTCGATAGTTTCTTATTGTTTCTGTTTGTTTGGCGAGTTTCCAAATTAAGTGTTTGAAAGGCAAGTCATACGTGTAGGAGTACCTCATTGCTATGCTTTCAAGTCCCGGTCGGTGTTTTCAATTGTCACCCTTAACAAATCTTGACAAACATTTGTTTCGTTGTCTTTTGTGCTGACATGCTATACAACAATTTTCACCAACGCCAAAAGGCAACTAACATCATGTGTGGGTCTTTCACATAGTGAAACTTTACACTGCGAAAATAAAATAGACAAGGAGTTTTGATAACTCAACCAACGAAATCGAAATCTTTATTCGAGTTGATTAAAGAAAGCGTCATCGAAACTTTACCGATTATTTCGACTGTATTCAGATATTGTCAGCTAACCTTTTAACATGTTATCAAAAATGTATCAACCTTAAACATATTCAGAAACCAGAGATATTATCTGAGTTCGATGTTCGACTTTCACATCAAAGTGCAGAAGACCAATTAGTCATGTTTTACTGACTATACCATGATAAAACACTCATAGGCGGGCGCTCTTATTCATCGACAACAGACAATCTATTGGATTTTTACACAAACAAATCTAAGCAGCATTTACAAATACAAACCTATTGTCACTTATTGGGCCTTTATGAAACGTTAAGCGTTACTTACAATTTAGGCGAAACTAAAAGTTGCAATTGTGTTTTTTTACTTTTCGGTCCCAAAAACTCTGGCGAATTCCTCACAGGCGTGTGCCTTGACAAGTAAAACTTTGAAGTCCCGAAACGCTGCTATATCCAAATATATCCAACTAGACTTTTGGATTGTTATGGAAAAGCTGTTAATCTTCTACATATGTGAAATTTTAGAGTGCAGTAATGTTAAAGTTTTCGTGTGCTGCAGGCGCAATTTGTTCTAAAAAAAGAAAAATTGTCCCATATCATAGGGCCAGCCTCAATACTACAAGTGGTGCCTGCTTGCGGCCTCCCTCCCCGATTATAGTTCCTGGTTGTACTCATAGCAAAATATATGACTTGAAAACTTGTAAAACGTTTTAAAATAATGGGTATTCTAAACTGAAAAAAAAAACAAGATCGGAAAAGAATTTTTAACAAATGCAATTTTTGAAATCTTTAGTCTGCAAACTTTTTATGTCTAGGAGGAAATTCTACTAGATAACTTTTTTCCATACTGTGTGAAAAGTTAAAACATTTAGGTCACTTTCCAACAGCGAAATAAAAATTGTATGTCACCGAATTAGTTTTTCCAGATAATTTACAAAAACTGAAATTTAGTGGAAATTTTCGTGGACCTTGTGCGTTACAATGGTAACTGATGTGACGTCACAAGTACCTTCAAAGTATAGCCCAGCAATAGAGTTGCAAGGAGATATATAGTTTGCCCACACTATTGCATATCCTTCTTAATTATCTTCCATCGTTTCAAAACACTGCAGCAACGAAAAACCCTTTCCAGCCTCCTTAAGGAAGTAAATTTAAGTACCTCGACCCGCCATTTTGAAAAATTGCTGGTTTAGTGCTTTTAGTAATATATGTTATATTTTAGTAGGAATTGGGTCAACAAATAGCGAGCAAATCACAGAACTAAGCTCTCCAAAAGGTACGAATGCTTAAAATATCCCCAAAATATCCGCCTGTAGTGTGAAGTACTCTATGCCTTTCTTTGCCCAGCGACAGTGAGACAAAAAAATCTTCAACATCTCGGATATCCTCTGTAAAAACAACTGTCAAGCTTGCGGCAAAAACAAATTGGAACCGAATCGGGTGCACGGCTAGTGTAAGGCCTAGTCTTCTTTGTTCCAAAAAATGTGAACGTTATTACCAGACGATGAAAATTGAATGTTTCAATGGAGGGCATAAACGCAGCTTCAACATGACTGGTGGGATCACGGACAAAAGAAAAAACGACACCAAAATAAAGATATCAAATATGGATAAATAATTAATATATTACGCAAAAAGGTAAATAGAACAGAATCTTGAATCTTAAATATCATATATAAGTTTCATTTTTTAAAAAAAGGGATGAATTCGAAAAGGATTAGAATTTCAACCGAAAAAAGCAAGTTATACAGCTTGTTTACAATTTACCACCCAGATACGGAAATTTAATAATGGAAATGGAAAGATTACAGTTGTAACTTTGTATCCGCGAATGGAAACCTTTTTTCTCGGGAAAAAGGGATTTCTTAAAAGGTAGACCAGAATTCCGAAACAAAATTTCCGAATGGAAATTGTGGCATTCCAATTGCTCGTTTTTGCTAGTTCCATGATCTAGGCCTTTCATCTTGGATGGCCATTGACCTGATCTCCCAGAAAAAAAATAGTGGAAATGGAACGAACGCATCCCCCTGGAAATTTCCATTCAGGATTTGACGCGTGTCATTTACTACAACTGTCGACAAACCGGTTATTCAGAGTAAATTGCCAGTAGCCACAATTTTCGGAAATTATTAGTAACGGATCCAAATTTGAATTTCATCCTTCTCAAAGTTCACAGTCGTTTAGACTGTTTTTAAATAAGATTATCACAAGAAATTAATTCTCAAAATACTCACAAGCAAGATATGTCAGTCCTGATTATGAATTGTAGTGCGTGTCTGGCATCACTAAAGATCATCTTGAGTACAAAAAGGAAACAAACAATTAAAAATAATAGAGATAAACTTGCGCAACATAAACTTAGCATTTCAAAATCCTTCTACCAGTTTTCTTCTTTTATTCTACATGCATGAGTCAATAGTTTCTGGTCAGCTAAAACCCTCCAAATCTCCTTTATAGACAAAATCAGAAATAAAACATACTGAAATTTACTTTTAAAACAAGTAACCCCAAACACTTTTTAGTGGTAATGGTAATGTTTGCTAGTAGATACTGAAAATACTTATCTCTGTACAGGATCCCAAGGTTAATATGTTTCTGTTCGAGGAATAAGAATCCACTCACGGCGCCAGCGGCTGCAGTAAACTTGACCAGACTATGTACAACGCAGCCAATCATAAACAAGATAAACGTATACAAAACAACAGATCAATGTTGGCATCGTAACTGAGAATTATTTAATGCTATTTTTTAGAGCGAAGAAATCTGTAAAGTGTATCTGAAATATTTTGAGCCGTGAGATTACTCTTCTCAAATACTGAAGCCGAAATTTATGGTACATTCTGTAGCAAATACCACTTTGCAGCTTTTGAAAGTTGTCGGCATTTAATCTCCAAACGCCATTAGACATTCTTTAAACTAAAATTAAAACTTAGCTCAAAAGAACAAAGTAAAGCAAATTACTCAGTAAAGCAAATTACTCAGCAAAAGCGCCAGGCTTTCAAGTAAAACAGAGAAGTCGAAATTCAACGGTTTACGTTTGAACTTTACTATCCGAAACATTATCAATTTGTGAAACTATTTCTTGACGTAATAAGCAAATATCGACCTTTGAAACTAACCACTATAGCAAGTTCTAGCTTACAGCGAAACAGAGAGGAACGCTCGACTCCCTCGCACCTAAAATTGGCCGAAATTTCTTCGTTTTCGGCAGGTAGCAAACTTACCTCAATAGCAGTATTTCCAAGTACTGCTCCTAACCAAAGGTATCTTTGTAAACCCGACGCTGCGTGATATTTCATCCATAGTATCAACCACGTTCTTCGACTGAAAGTATGGTGAGATTAAAATTGCTTGCATAATTAATTGATATGAAAATCTAAATACCATGAATAATTAGTTATTGCCTGAAGTATGTGGAGATGAATAGTTCTTGCAGCCAAACAGCACGCACAGATTAGAGTATTCACTTGTGCGATATGCACTTATTCTTAACAAAATGAAATAACCAAGGTATTTGGTGAAGAAATAACACAAAATCCATTCTTTCGATTTACACCACCAAATAAACGGAGAAAAAAGGAAGTTGACATCATCTATGGTTTTCCGGAGTCATGTCCGTCAGTCAGCAAGACATACGAACCTCAGGGAGACGGGGGAGAGGACAGCGGAGGTTGATGAGGGAGGGGTGATCCGAGCGAAAGGGTTGTCCAATATACCCAAGCCGTAACTAATGATGGTTCATGAGAGATCGCGGCGACCCGTCACCGTTTGTCAGTTTGGGACATGGCTGCTATTGCTACACTTCTTCCGCCCTGTTTATTTTGTCTTGTTTGCTCCGTCGCCCCTTTTGGCGACCCGTTACGGATCGGGTGTACTGTACATGTACATAGAGCGACGACAAAGCGACGTTGATGGCAGGTCCAGGCTACTGCGAGAAATCTTGGGCGCTTTCCATTCGACCAAAAATTCCGGAATGAAATTTCGGGTACATTCCATGTGACGAATGGAACAGTATTGGACGAGGACGACGACATAACGTTGTTCTTTGTAGGTGGCTCCTACATGCGTAGGAATTTAATCCGCGACTACTTTCAGGGTACGATACCTCTCTATATTCCTGATGAGTTTAAGGGTCACTTCAGAATGACATGAGAAACTTGCGAGCTGTTCACTCGCGCCGCCATGCCCACAGTAAGGATATCACTTGGGAACGGATCTAGATCCGTGGCTCCGGTGCAAAAGTGTTGCAAAAGGACATTCAAGTCATCTGTGGCATAATAACAAGCCAACACTGATATTGAGCAGAAAAATTGCAAGCCATGTTGAGTCGATTTCCGGGCTCTGAGAAACTGAGGAACGGAATTTTCCGGTTACTCCGATTTTCCGGAGTTTTATGCCAACCTTGCGAGGTACACCCAAAATTTCGGAATGAAGTTCCGGAAAACGTCTGTACCATTCGCTACCCCACCTGGAATTTCCGGTCGAATGGAAACCGCCCCTTAATTCTGACCGATTTAAGTTCACTCAATGTAGCGAAACTAGAGGTGAATTGGTTCTTGTTTACAAATGTCAGGAGTTTCTTTCATGAGAAAAGAAAAGAAACCCAGCCGTTTCACACAAGTGATTTCGCCTGTTTCTTGAAAACAGGAATCTAAGTTGTCATATGAAAATATCGTACAAGAAACTTATCTTGCTTCTTCAAAATGCACACAGCAAATTGTTTCTATAAATAGCATTCATTTTATTAGATACTTGCCAAAGTACAAAGGTATTGGCAATTTTTAACTTCTCTGGACTATTTACATATCTACTGTACAAACAGGGAAAAGAGAACAAATTTCCTACATTTTAAATATGACCAGATTATATACTATTTGTTTCTTACTGCTAACATCGAAATCATTCCAAAACAAACTCTTAGGATAATGTTAAGTGCTCAATTCACTGAAAAGACCAGAATTAACATTTTAATAAATCAACAATGTTGAACAAAAACTACTTGACACGTTAATTGCAGAGTTCGTATTACAAAATTAAAAGTAATTGAATAGACTACAACCTTATCCTATAAATGAAAACTAAGCGAGTATCTAAAGATGTTTCTGAAGTAGGTTTCAAAAAAATTCAATCCCATACAAAAGAGGGGAATTATTGCACTTTCAGTTCCCTTATATAGTTCGCCCACCAAAAAACCCCCGATTGCCAAAACACAATATGATTTCACGTAGATCTTAATAACCTTTCAAGAGAGTTACTAACTCTCCAGAAGCTTTAGCCAGCAAGGTAAAGTTTTCAATGTAAGTTTTGAATCCCTTCAGCTCCAAAGATCATGCGATAGTTACAAATTCTCACAACTTATGCTGTTGGCAAAGTATAGGGTTTTAAGGAGAATTCAGATGGTGATATTGGAGCTTCGGGTTTCTCTAACATGGCTATTGGTAAAATCCTACAAACATGAAAAGGACAGTATCCAATAACAAATTACTTAATCTGTGCAATTACAAGTCCAACATTACTCTATCAAGAGGATACCAAACAACTAATCCTGAATTTCAATGTACAGAACTTATGAGTAGTTTTATAATCTCAAAACAAAAACCAACATGATATGGTCTTGATGACAATCATTCTTATCAACGTTAAACTATTAAAATGTCAAACGTCCTCCACAATATCAACACTGGAGAATGTCAAGCAAAATCACTTTTTTTCTTACCAAAATATACAAACTGCATCCAAATGTCAAGCTTATTCATCTTTCTATTTACACATTTACAGTTTGGCATGTTTAGTGTACACAACATCATATTCTTTTCGTCTACTTAGATTGTTAGTGGAAAATGTGCACAGAACGATTGCAAAGTTACTGAAACCTGCTTAAAATGTTTTCAAAGCGTGTTACAACACAACTTAGAATGAGAATAAATAATTTTAAGAGTACAAATCTAGAATAACCAATTCAATATCACATTGTTCCCAATGCTTCAGCATGTTCCTCTGAAAAACTACACACAAATTGATATCTGGGGCAATTAAACTGATGTTTTAATGGCAAAATGAATGCAGCACACATTTTGAATGCAAAATACTATGGGGAGATTTCAAGCAGGTTTATAACACAGCAAAACTAACAAAAATAGAGGAAAAGATTTTCTTTTGTATACACTGAAATCCGTCTTATGACATGATTGATGCGGTGTAATTTTTCTTGAAAAATATGTAGAAAACAAAAATACAGCCTGCTATAGGCTAGTGCTCATTATAATCCTCTTATACAATACATTAAATAAATAACACAGCAACCTTGCGCATACATTTTCAAAGTCAGCTCTTACATTAATAATTTTGTCATTAGAATACCAACCGCATCAAAATATTTATATATATAGATATATATTCAGGGGTTTGATCATTAGAAATTACATAAATTTACAAAACTTAGTATTTTTTTTTGTGTGTGGGTAGTTGTGTAATAGACATATAAACTCTATCTTTGTATGCCAAAGCATTCTAAACATAGCCTGAACTACACAGTTTCAAGAAAGATAATGAAGTAAAGAAACAGAAAACTAAGGGACAATTAAATTTCCTTAGATCAATTAGTTTTAATTTGAAGGTTGTTTTATAAGTTGTCACAACCACTGAATTGTTTTTCAGTGGTATGTCACTTATCTGATGGAAGAGCCGCTCTGACAAACGGCTAATGCTTGAAATGTAAGCTCACGAATCTCTTTACGACAGCCAATTCATTTCATTAGATACTTTCCAATTGATAAAACCAAATTATCTTGTAATACTCCCCACCAACGCAGCACCACAGTTTCGTTAGAAACTTACCCCTTTATATATGCTTGTTATCATGTACAGCGCTTTGATATTTACAAGGGTGGTGCTTAATCAAGGCAGGCTTCTTCAAGTAACAACAGTAAACAACCAAGATTCTCCACATATACAAGCTGATTTGGATCTCAAGTCAGTGAAACAGTTCTTTAGCATTATTTGTCTGTTACTATAGGCCCTTTGCATAAATGGCGGCTAAATTTGAATAACAATACTTGGTACATCCTTAGCTTCACATTCATGTTTCAAGACAAAGGAGTTTCCACATGAATGTGAGGCTAAGAATGTATCAGTATTGTTATGCAAATTTAGGCGTAATTTATGCAAAGGGTCTATAAATTATATTTCACTTTTGTAACAGCAGTTACAACAGTGAAAACTCCATTCCCGCCCTTCCCACATCCAAGAAGAAAGAAACCAAATTATTTTTAAAAAAGCAAATTCATGTTATACCACATAACATGAAGATCAAAGGGACCCTAAATGAAAGGTTCTGAACAGACAAATAATACTGAGAACCTAACTGTAGAATTATGATTTAAATATAATTTACACATCTGTATGTGAAGCTGTACCATCACCAGGATGGGGTTATGAATTACTATATAACTAGTTATATAATATTATATATACTTCTCAATTTGATAACCTAGGACAAGAATTATTACCCAGTAAGTAAAGGTCCCTTCCTAATCGCAAGTGACTGACACAAGTGATGTGCTTCTCCAAACTTTCCTGCTCCTCTATATTTATTAGATAATTGGTGACAGATGACGAAAAACATCTGCTCAAGAGGTTTCGGTCAATCAATATTCGAACTGTACATAAATAAATAAAACCCAACTTTGTGACAGTTTCCTGCAACTGGATTGACCTTTGCTGACAGGATAACCAAGGAAATGCTAGCAATTGCTCACTTCTACTTCATTTCTGAAGGATCCCTGATGAAACAAAAAAGAAAGAAACAACAACATGAAGCTGAGAAATACTCTGACACAAAGAGTATCAAATGATATACAAGATATCAAAGTATAGACAATTATTATTTTTGTCAAGCTATGTTTTAGGGCAAGATGAAAAAAAAAATTTGCACTGTAATTTTAAAACAGAGTGGGCAAGATGCCACTACACTGCTTGTTCTGGAATATGCTCACAACAAATAACAGTATTATTTTACAAGTACCATCAAAAATTTGAACTGTCATCTTTGAACTCTAAGCATTGTTCTCAACCTTCATGCATGCTCCGGCAGGTATTTGTGAATATTACATTTTAGTAAATTCTCAGCTCCGACTATGGCATTTCTACCTTTTTGATTGGCTAAAAAACTCCGACTATGAGCCAATAGTCTGAGTTTTACATCATATGGAAAATAGTGCGCCAAATTTAAAATTTTTTGCTTTGTAAAATTGTGGAAATAAAAAATCGGCGGTAACACCCGGTTTGAGAATTTACTAAAACAATTATTCCATTCGCCCTTGTTAGATATGAATTATTACTGCGTAATAATTCATATCCAACGCGGGTCATGGAATTGTTATATAGTGTAAGCCAAACACTTCAAATTGGTTGTTACCGTTTTCATTCAGAAGTTTTGTTGAACTCAAAACTGGATTATAGACAAACAATAACTACTCACCAATAATGACTGACACCTTCCATGTGAATGTCCAAAATGTATACTAATTCTATCGAGTGAGCTAGTAGATTCTGTTGTTTTCTTGTACACAGGGTTATCAAAGTTCATTGATCTACGATTGCTGCAAATTGAAGAGTAGTTATTTACATGAAAGGGAACATTTATGTGGCCACACTTATAAAATCAGGAAAATCAATGCAGACACTTGGTATCAGCTGGGATTTAAATGGCCTTTACCATGTCAGACATTCATCACACAGAAATAACCACACCAATTTTTCAAAACAAGATCCCAGACGAAAACTAAATGTTCTACAATCACTTACCTTTTTTGTATTCTCTTGTATACCAGCCATCCAACAAGAATGCCAACAGCCAAGATAAGTATCACAACTGTTATTGAAATACCTACAGTCACACCTGAAGAATTAAAGGGAAAACGGTCAGCATTATTTTTTTTTTCCTTCTGGCTATTGTGCATGTGCTGTAGCTTCAAATAGAACTGGCTCATTAAACACACAAATTTATATTTCCAATACTAAAAACTGCAAACACGTCTGCAATTTATTTTTAACATGCACTTGCCTCTGAGCTATATCTACATGTGAATGGAAGAGAAACTGAATGCTCTACAATCACGTAGTTTCTTTGTATTCTCTTCTTTATTTCAATTACCATAGGTGCTTAAATAAAATTCCTCCCTTTTTCCATGTAACCAAATTAATTCTGTTGTCATGAAGCTCTCTAGAGTCCCTAATTTCATTGGATTTTATTATTGTATACCATTTTCTCAGCCAATCCTGTGAGACATTCCAAAGAGCTCCATGGTGACCCAATTAATTAGACAGTGCTTATGCAATGGCCTGTGTTCTGAACAATGAAACTGTACCACGAAAAGATAGTGGAGATTGACGAGACTTGAAACCACCAGTTACAAATTATTCAATTCTCTTTTCCAAAACTAACTTACCCAAACATGTACATCTACAACTACTAGCTGTTAACTTAATGAAAATTCATTCCTCCTAATAGCATACTTCACTTACCAACATCCTCTTCCTCTGGGTCTTGTCGCCTTAGAAGAACACTGTTAGTTGCAGATGTGGTTGGAGTTGGAGGAACTGGCAAGTTGCGATTTACTTCACACCGTCTTCCTGTAAAATATTGTGAGCATCTGCAAAGTAGTAATAGATTAAATTTAGTGTGGCAAATCAGAATACTACACCTTCCCCTTCTCAATTAAATGGAGACTCAATCAGCAGGAAAAAACAATAATCCAACAAATTTGACTCTCAAAAGAAGCTAACACAGCTATCAATTCCTGTCTTGTAATTATACTCAAGTAGGATAAATAGAACTTTCTCGAGATAATTGTACAAGTAAACAAAAGGGAGAAGTGCAGAAAACCTCTGTAAGCAGGCATAACTAAACAACAATTCACAAAAAGCCTTTTTGTTCATGAGATTCATGTATGAAATTACTGTATTGCCTGTGTAGATGGATTAACAAACACAAAATTAGATTGTTATCAGATAAATACTCTAACTGGATTCTATAGCGTTTCTAAGTGCAAAAATATACATGATTGTGTATGTACACGTTACTGTCTAGTGTCTTCATGGGGTATAAAAAATGCTAGAGGATTATTCATAGGTCGTGCTTCCTTTAATTTGCCTTGTCTTGACATAAATTGTTTTAATGCTAAGAACTTACATGCAAGTAGGTAATTTTTCATTCTCTTTTCCAGGTACACAGGTTCCACCATGAAGGCAAGTCTTTTCAGTACAATTAAAAGCATCTGTAAAGAGGAAGCATAAGGAAAGCAAGCTTAATTTAGTGAGATCCATTGGAAAATGAAGGGCACTGAAATGGCAACTACATGATTAACAGCTGGACAACAAAGCAAGTCTTACAACTTCCTGACAGGAAGTAGTTTGGGACAGGAAGTTGTAATCATCTGCTGATTGAGTAAATGGCTCAGAATTCAAAAACCTAAACAACAAGATAAAATTTACCTGCCTTATTCAATGTTATTTAAAATGAAACAGTTCAAAATAATAAGGGTCGACTGTAAAAAATGTGATCACTGATGAAGGAAACCACTCAGCTGGCTCATTAACAAGCTCAGCTGGTAGTGTGGCCTATGTATTTCATCCATATTTCATTTCTGTTTTTAGCCTGTTAAATTAGCTGGTCGCAGGCTCTTAGAGTCATGTGTGATTATTTTTCAACAGACAAAAAAATTCAGTTTCAGTTTCAATCACTCATTCACATATCAACAGTTTTGAAACCAATATTTAGCATACATTATTTTAGTAAGTATGCGATCAGAACTTCCAAGCAATAATTATTAAAACCAAACTACATGTAGCAAGTCACTTCTTCCAGCCGTGTATAGCTGAAAATGGCTATTAATGAAAACTATTTTAGGGCTTATTACATAGTTATATGAATAACATCATACAAATTACATGTAGTTATTTGGGAGGTTAATAAATTAAGCAGCAAATTAGAACTTGTAATGCAAAGAATGAAAAAAAAAATGGGCTAGAACAAATCCCATTTGCCTTAAGGGAAATGAATTCACTGTTGTTAGGTTCTTTCATTAATTCTGCCACAAATCAATGTAACTTGGAAAACAGAACTTTTATTTCACACAAAAATAGCAAGGAAACAGCAAGGTGATACATTTAGACAATTGGCTTAACAATTAATCACTTTTCAAAAATGAATAAATCTTGAGGCGATTTATTTATCTTCATTTTGTACACCTTTTATAAAAACAATGTGCAAAACAATGTTAAGTAAGAGATCTTGCCAAGTAATTTAATACACTAATCAATGTTTACACTATTTTTTTTCATTAGCGGAAGCGCTTCAGTTTCTGATCAAGAAACAAAAACATTGACAGAACTCTGAACATTGAGAGGGAATAGCCTTATATGTTGTCTTACATAAGAAATTTGAACCTGATATATTACTCCAAACTCCAAATTTACAACAATTCATAAACAATGTCGCTACACAGACATGACCACCCTGCCCCCCTCGATTTTTTGAGGGGAGGAGGCAGATATACACAAACTAACACTTTTGCAATATAGAAATTTTCCAGTGTTTGAAAGCCTTTATCACATTCAGTATTCAGTATTGGACCTAAAGATCTAAATACCTTACCCACTAAAAGTTCCCCACAGTCTCACAATGATGAGGGTTGTCCAATACTCCGACAGATTTATGTATGGCATTGTATTGTATAATATCCACATAACAATACACTAACAATACAATACAATACAATACAATGCTATGCATAAATTTGTCACAGTATTGGACAAGTATGACAATGTTTGGGTTAGGTTAGGGTTATTAGAAAGAGAATACAATCATTGTTCAACATGGACTGGTTGTGTTGCTTGTTTGAAACATCATAAATAAATCCCTAATTTACAAGAAAAACAGGTTTACATGTGAGCTACTACTGCTTACTGGGATAGGATGGAGCAAACATTACATGTAGGTCATTTGAAAATTAGAAAACCACAGTGACACAAGTAGCAGAGTTGATTGGTTGAACAAGTAACTCTGTCACCTTTTAAAACACTCATTCGTTAATTAACCACTTGGCACAAATGTGCACTAAAATGGAGAAAAGCTCTGCATTTTACTGTAATACTTACCACACATAAAAGAAGGGAAGGAGGCCATGAAAGTGTACAGAGACAAAATTTTCATCATAGTAACAATGAATGTAAATAAACTATGCTTGTAGAAAGTTAATCAACAAACCAAACTGGTACCTGCTGTATTGCAGGTTCTCTGATCATAAAGCAGCTGAACACCAGGGGGACAGTGACAAGAATAACCATCCTGATATATCCCAAAATCCTTTGGGGCCAGCAAACAGATATGGCTGCAGCTGTCGAGCTCTGATGTGCGTCTGCATGGGTTTCCTCCTATTGTCGTGTGAGCAAAACAGTAAATAACCAGCATTATGAAGGATCACAGCTCCAACTAGATTGCTTCTCTAATTCACAGCTAAATTAGTAATTATGCAGTTACTTTTCAATATCTTACTAATGGCGGATGGCTGGTAAAAATGAACAAAATGTTGCACCACTGATATACCATGCTCTGCACCAGCACCCATTTAAAGGACAATACTACAAGGTTTTGCAGCATTTCTGGTTAAATCACATTCTAAGTTGCATGGCTCATACTTTAACTGTGTCCAGTTTCCAACATGAATGGAACAGGGAAAAATTCTGTCCCAAAAACGAATAAAAATGTATACTGTCACAAACCAGGCCAAAACAACTGTAACAGTCAAGCACACAGGGGACAATGTTGCAGCCAAACAACAAATTTCAGAAACCTAGATATGCAAAAACATGAAAACAAAAACATTCTAGGATTTGCACTTAAAAGCACTGTAGTCGATTCTACCTATTGGTTGCCTCTGTCGTTGATGAACATGAATATCCATTGGTGAAAACAAATTCTCTATCACAACAGATCGCTCTTCACCAGTGAACTTGTTTGCCTTGTTGATTGCATTATGATGCCAGTCTGTCCAATAAATGTAGCTCTGAAATATTGTCAGGGCAAATGGATGGTTGATGTTCTCACTCAGAATGATTCGCCGATTTTGTCCATGTAAATCTGAAGACTCAATAGTGTGAAGTTTTGCATCTGCCCACCAGATTCTGTCTATGGTGTAATCTACGGCCAGAGCATTGGGCCAGAGGATGTTTGTGCTGATCAAAACCTGCCTTGTGTTAGTATCACCATTCATTCCACACTTCTCAATCTTGGGTGTTTCACCCCAATCAGTCCAAAACATATAGCTGCAAAACAAAATTGAAAAAACAAACACTGTAAGAAAGTCCGTTGTTTCTTCAATGCAATAAAACAGGGCAATGTTTTCCATTGCTTACATAAAGCACTTGGAAATCTTCAATTAGGATACACTCTTCTTGATAATGAAGGACCAGGGTCACAAAACAAGGACCACTTCATATACGTACAGTACTGCTCAGAAATAAGCAAACCAAAACATACGCAAAATACGCGAATGCTCATATGCGTATACGCGTATGCCCATGCGCATAGATGCGTATGGCAATATGCGTATACGCGTATACAAAGTATACGCGTATGCTCATTAGTATTTATGAGCTAGCTTACTGTTGCTTTCTTTGTAATACTGCAGTTGAATGTTGTTTCAATGGCCCGGTAATACTGGGATTATACGGGCTGACTAAATCGCCAAACGCGCCAAATACGGTAGCACTAGCCACAGTTTCACAATTTTTTTTATATAGAATGCGCTCTGTAGCGTTACAATTTTATTGCAAGAAACTCACGTTGCACAACATATCCGGAAAAACTTGTAGTCGGGTTTCCATCAGAAAAGTTACCGATCGTTTTTATCATTGACTTCATCTTGCTCCAAACAGAACCACTTCACATCTTGTTGTGACGCTTCGAAAAAAGGCAGAGACAAAAACAACTAGCCGTCACCTGTCGACAAGATTCACGGCAGTAAAGTTTCACAGTGCATCATAAATACTTCGATAAAATATTGTTTTGAAGATGGAAATCATTTCATTGTTGAAATCACAGATTTATGTTAAATAGAACCAGACACGCCATCAAAATTTTCACTACACTTCTTGCCGCGACGCTTCAGTCAACAAATAAGCAAGCGACCGGCATGTACGAAAGAGAAACGTCTTGAAAAGTTTCTATTGCAAAAAAGTTAATACCTGTTCGCGGCGCATCATAAAAACTTCAATGAAACATCGTTTCTGCGGATAGAGATCATTTCACCGTTTAAATCGCCAATTTATGCCGAATAGAACCGGAGATATCTTTATTTTCAGTACTTGCCGTGATGCTTAAATCGATAGACAATTGGCAAGCCACTCACCAGTACGTACCAAAAGCAAAAACTTTATCGTGCAAAATTAAATAGTTATTTAGTTATTTATGTTTACTGTGAATGAAAACTTTAGTCAATTTGCTTCACAATACTTAGTGATACTCTTGTTAAAGCTAGGAACTTAGATGTGAAAGCAACGCTTTTAAACTGAAAGAAAGTAACATGATGTTTACAAACTCGCGCTATATTTAGTCGGAATAGTAGCCGGCGAAATGTGTCGCGAACGTGTTCCACGAATGAACCATTTCTTTCTGAACCAAAACTCCCTGGGGTGGGAGAAAGCTTATTGTTCAAACAACATTTCGCTTGGACATACTGCTCGCTCTTAAAGCAATAAAAAGATCGTGACGCGGCTTTTCCGCTGTGACACTATTTACACGGCATTATTGGAGTGTCTCCCGTGAACTTCGTGGTAAAATGAAATGTATGCTTAGCAGATGAGTATTCTGCAATTTAGCCGCAGATGATATTCTTTTCCTAACAGGGAGAAAACCAAGCAGTCGTTGCAAGAAGGCAGCGATAATTACTCGACCGGTGGCTAAATGGTATATCTTCAAAGCAAACTACATTGGAAATACGATAGCTTCATTGAAGATGTTTTTACAATATGCAAATGTAACTGTAATCGAACGGCTCTCGCTTTTTGAGTTTTCCTAACAAAGCTAGTTATTGTTTTGTCCAACAATACTTCACAAAAGAAACAGTTAGGAGTGAATAACAAAGAAATAGCTATACGCATATACGTATACGCATATGGTCATACGCGTATGCGCGTATAGACTGCGTATGCGAAGTTTGCTTATTTCTGAGCGGTATTGTAGCTCTGCTCACACGAATGATGTCAGAAAGTTCTGGGGGGAGGAAAGGCTTAAAGCTCTCTGAAATGCCCAACCAACAGATCAATCACTTACATGTAACTTAGTGCTGACGAAGGCAAACACATAGTCTTAAAGAATTTACCCCTACCCCTATGCACCGAACAGGGTTGTCAATTGAAAATTGATAGGAACAGACCACTTCAACATACCCAAGAGCAGGATGTACCACAATGGCCCTTGGCTCCTCCAGCCCTGTCCTAATCAGTTCAAGACGATTAGTGCCATTGAAATCAGATGCCTCAATCATGTCTGTTCCTGTGTCTGTCCAGTACAGTTTCTTGTTAACCCAATCAACTGCAATTCCATCCGGAGTATCCAAGTCTATTTTAACCAGGACAACTACTTTGGGGTTCTCTTCCATCTTGGCACGATTGATAGTTTCATGTATGACATCTGTCCAGAATATGTATCCACTGTCATAGTCGTAATCCAATGCTATTGCACCCCGCTGTCCTGGCACTAGTTCTGTGTAGTCTGAAGAGTCAAGCAGGATGCGCCGGATATCTTGACGGTTTGCAAATATCAGATACCCTGGTTCACCTGCAGGAACAAGGATCCAACTCTGAGTTAAAACCGTACCAAAATGAATGTCAGCATTCAGCCAGAGCCCTCAAGCACATGCCAATGCCATTTCCTCCCTACAAAATTTTTTCTCTAAATACGCAGGGAATATTCTTCCTTTCGTCATCACAATTTGGCCACACTTACTAAAATGTAAAACTACAGTAATTGGAAAGCAGACTATCACATGGTTGAACTTAATATGTTCATGCGAAAGAAAAAAGGCAAACTTGACTGAAATGATTGATTACATTTTTAAAATACAGAAACAAGTTGTTTGATTGTTACCTGAACAATGAAACCCAGATGAAACCAGGATATACTTCGTTCCTCAACATAATTATTCCAAACTACTTTCAATTTAAGAGTTTATTGAACATGACTAAATATATTGAAAAACCTAAAACCCTATTCACATGATAGGACACGTCACATGAACACTAAGGCTTTGAAATGTGACCGGTTTATTACATGCTGTCTTAAGGATACTTTGCAATGTCACAGAGAAAGAACAAAATCATACATATTTTAATTTGACCATAAAAATGAACACTACAATTAAGTGTATTAACTAATTTTGATGCATCAAATTAACATCTGCCAACCTATTGCTTTACAGGTGCGTTTGTCCGGCTCCATAAAATATCCTTTTCGGCAAAAACATTTAAAGCTTCCTTTTGTGTTAAAACACAATTGGCTGCACATTCCAGGGATTCTACACTCATTCACATCTGTAGGTACAAAATATTAAAAGAATATTACCCAGGGTATACTGAAATATTCACCATTGTGTGACTTCCAGATTACCAGGCTTAATAAGGGTGCCATCTGGTTATCCAAGAAAAGAAGATTCTCCTTCTGGACAAGTAACTTTTCATTCTCACTAGCCCAGCAGACAAGTCATTAAAAGAGCAAACTAAGACCTTGCCCAGGCCAAGCAAAATTTGAGGGATACATGTACTTGACCCAAGGACAAGCCGCTATTCAACGCTTTTTTTGACCCCTCAAGTAACTGTAACTATTTATTAACCTATATAGCCTTCAAACTTAACTAGAACCCTGAGCGACACAGTTACAATGTTAATTTACCGCAGTGACATACCAATCAAAGTGGAAAAAGCTGTTTGATGAACCTTTGGATAGCAAATATGTACCTTGACAAACTCTGTGGTCTTCCTTGTCTATTTCAAAGCCTTCGTGACAGGAGCAGTGATAAGATGTTTTTGTGTCATTGCAGAACTGTTGGCAATGCCCATTGTGATCAATACATTCATCAATCCCTGAAAACAAAAAAAGAACCAGTTACATTAAAAGAAACACATACAGATCTTCAGTTAACAATGCAAATATTTACTATATTCCTGTAGCATATAATGTGTAATGCTTTCTGTTTTCCTACATGTACAAATAGATCGTTTTCATGCGACGTCATCGCTTTCTACAATCCAAAACTAAAGCGCCACCCAAAGTTTTTATCCTCATCAGGCAAACAAGACGTTATATTTATATCTGTTTACAATTTCTCAGCTCAATAGCATGCTTTGTTTGGAAACCAGAGCATTTTGAATTTTAGAGTTATGGTGGTGCATGACACAAAGCTATGATCGCATTTGTAGAAAAATATATACCTATGCCATGATTTTTAGCTTTTTTAGAAGTTAGAGCATTAGGAAAAGTGCTTATGTAAATGCTTGTTTGTTAAGTACAGATAATCAGTCGCCTAGATAGCCAAAGTAACTTCCAGATGTTACACTATATTCTGGCCACCATATTGGTGTACATCTGATGTGCACCAACATGGCGTTTCCATACTGAGCTCTGTAAACTTCTGCGAAACATTTCGATGAATATCTGCGGTTTGGGAAAACACACAGACGTAAAACTTGGAGAAGGGTCTTTTTTATTTATCTCCAATAAGATCACAATTTCTTGACTTTGTCCACTGAATGGTTTTCAAATTATTTTTTATTGCGTGACAGTGAAAACAATCTATACAGTGTACAGTAGAAAAAGAACAACTCACCACAAGACATGGGCTCATCCATTTTATTATTACAGTCATAGTGAACATCACAAACTTTACTGTACGGAACACATTGGTCTGAATCTCCACATTGGAATTCATCATCTTTGCAATGCTGTGTGGGTTCAGCTACAATAATAGAAAATATTCAGGAAGTGTTACCTATCGTACACTGTGCTTGAAACCAATCTACATGTACTTCCTTGGTTGAGCATTTATTGGACACATCACACATAAATTAATGTAGAGTTTGCACATCATACCTTTGTTATTGGCAGTTTGCGTTTTTTAAGCACATTGTTATTTGACAGAAATTGGTTTCAGAATCTAATGCTTGGGGTTAACTATGATTCTCCACTTCTACAGTTAATTGCTTTATCTTGTAACAATCATATACCCACAACTATCTTGATTGTGTCACCACAACATACGATACTGCTCAAAAAGAAACCTAACAGGAAACAAAAAAGGTGTTCTCTGGAAGCAAACTATAAGAGAATGCATTCCTCACAACACATGCTGGTGAGTTTCTCTATCAGAGTGCCTACTGGGATTTGAAAACAATACAACTTTAACTACGTTTGTCCAATTTTTGTCCAGCCTGGCGATCTTGAGAAAATGACAGAAGGAATATCATCTTATGTGTATGTCTTTTTTTAAAATTTCTTCTAAAATGCACTAAGTATCAATTTTCCCTACGTCTTCTAGTCCATTTCGTGCTCAACCCCAATTTTTTAGTCAATAAGCCCAAGTTATGACCAAATAAGGACACAGATTGATGAGTCGAGTTAGAAAGCGAATGAAAGGTTTCCGCATATAAATAATCAAAACAAAACCTCCATATTTTGGTTGACCTTTTTTACTACGTTGCTCCCCAATGAAGGATTGGCGAGGGTAATGTTCAATCTTCTTCCTGGCTTTGGCTTGTTGGAAGTACTTTGTACCACACCCCTCCTCCAGCCAAGTTTTCACCGCATTTGCCAAGCAGTTTTTCAGTGATACTTAAATCTCACTTAAAGTACATGACTATATTTGTGTAACTACAAAAGCTGTAAGCTCATCTTTTGCTTGAAAAATTTCAATGATGGCATTGAAAGTGCTTGGCTAGCTGGTTACTTCTTCCTTTTCTTTGGGCAATCACACAGATTACTGGTCACTTTGTATCGTTTTGGAAAAAAATTCCCTAACTGACCTTGAAGCTAAATTACGGCTGTACAATCTTCTCCCTGTATTTTTCAAGTAACTGGATTTCTTTGTATTCTCAAATAAGGTGACAGTTTTAACCGATTGTCACTAATTCCTTGGAAATAAGTTCTCGAAACCTCATTCTTCTGAATGATTTCCAAGAACCCTTACTGATGGAACGCTAACAAAACAGGATCAGAACAGAACAGAACAGAATGAATAGAGAACATATATGGAATAGATATGGTACAGATCTGGAACAGGTATGAAACGGACACTGAACAGATAAAGAATGGGAATAGGAACAAGTGTGGAACAGCAACAACACATATTCTGTCAAGAGTTCTCTGTTAGGTTTCTTCTAATTGGAACTGTAGGTAAGGGAGAAGAAACTTAAATATAATACCACTTCTCTTTCCAGTTTGTAACATTACATGTAGCTCTCCTTATAGACTGTCATCGACATCTTTCAATGATATTTCAAAACAAAAAAACACTTTTGTGGCACATTATCAAGATAGTTATTTTTCTTACTTTCTGTAGCTGTTGCCTTGAGAGTGTGTTCACAAGGTTCCACAAAATGTTTTAGCGTGTACACAAAGTGATAGTCCAAAATTCTACCCAAACCTCATTCACATTGCTTTCAAAACTTATCTGGAACTTCCCATGCATGGAAACTTACTTGTATCAAAAAAAAAAAACTACAATGTACGAGCCCGGATCAAATAAACAAACCAAGTAGACTACCCACCGGTAAATATCAGGTAAACAGCATTCAAAAGCAACAATTATAAAACATTGGGATAACTAATCAACTTACGGCAATTCTGTTCATCAGAGTTATCCAAACAGTCGTTGTTTCCATTGCACTTCAAATATAAATAAATACACCGTCCATTGGTGCAACTGAATTCATTAGTAGCACAGGAGGTAAGATCTGTAAAGCAGCAGATAGAACACAATCAGAAGATAAAACATACTAGCTGACGTGATAGTCAAGAAGATAAAGTCTCTGTCAACTGAGATTATCTCCAGTTCTCTACTCCCTCCTTGATAGGATGTTATTCCATTGCAGGGTTAGCTTAACCATTAAATTATCAAATACACATTGACTAGGTCTCTTGACTCCACAAAGTAGTGTGATAGTAAGCAATATCAATATCACTTTGGGGCTTTCAATTATCTTTCATGAATAAGTCAGATGGGAACATAGAAACTACTACAAGCGCAATGATTCAATTTCACTGACTGCCTTTCAACACTGGACATTTTTGTATGTCACACAAGTGAAAACAAAGCTTTCAAAATGCAGCATTCTGTAACTGTAGTTCGTGAAGAACGAGAACACAAGTTAACCTCATCCACAGTCTCTAAACTTTCTGCGAGGAGCACCTAGCACTATGACCACCATAACGTGGGAAGAAATGAAAGTTTGAGTTCGGGGAATCCACTGGGAAATTTGGCTTAAAGATGATGAATAGATCATACACTAATGAAAGGAAAATGGTGCAGCCTTATTATTTGGTGCCTGGTTGTGTTATATTTATCACTCAGAGTACATTAGTATAGTCAGGTGATTAAGCACTAGAGAAGTTGTACTGTACTTTGGCTTTTAAGGTGCGGTGGTGTGACCACACATAATTTTTTAGGCACACAGCCAAAAATCTAGTTGCATATGCGACCAGTTGGTCGTTAACTTTGAGCCCTGAGGCGGCTTCAAAATTGCTTGGTTATTTGTTGCCATGTTTGAGAACATGACAATGTGTGTGTCACACATGGATTGCCTCATTTGGGAATTCTCAAGGGGTGGTAGAATGGAAACATTTTTACCAAGCAACACAAAATGGTGCACAAACTGCAAACATCTTTGCTCTTTAATGAAAAACGCACATTTTAAAGGGTTCTGTATTCGATTAATGAATATCTCACTGGCGTGAAACTTTGGAATCTTTTATTTACACACAAAAAAGTAAAAACAAAACCATAACTGCTTCTCATTACACATGCAGCACTCAATACTTACTGCATCCTTTCTCATCTGAGCCATCCTTGCAATCATTTTCTCCATCGCACTTCCAACTATGATGGATACAACTGCCATCATCACATTGAAATTCAGCATGCTTACAATTGGTGACGCTTGTCGTGCAATTAACCTCATCAGAATTATCTTGGCAGTCGTTGTCACCATCACAATGCCAGGCCTTTCTTATACACCGACCATTATTACAGGTAAACTCTGTTGGACTGCAGGTTTTGTTAGCTGCAAATGGAGAGAATAAAAATAAACCTCCCGAAGCTTAAAGAAATTTTCAAAATTCTGAAGAACTCAAGGCCTGTCATTAAGGGCTGCAACCCTTAACACTCATTATGACAGAGCATGCTTTATAAAGTGGCCTTTAACGTTATGAGTGAACATGCCAACTATTGATATAATTCACCCACAATGTAATGCATTGACTATGGGTGTAAAGAATAGGACAACAGGTGGTTCAAAACTTTATGACAACGCTGAATCATTCACTGAAAAGAATGTTTATTGATGGCTTTTAAGAAGAAAAATCTAACAAGTACATTATTAACATGACTGTTCGTGAGGAGGAGAAATTGGATCCCAGAAAAAAAAAAACAGGAAAATAATGCCAGTTAATAGCAATCTTCATAAACAGTAGATCCCCGGTTTCGTGAACCCTGGATTTTCAAATTTCCTGATAACTCAAACCAAAAGTTGTTTCTCTCCCCTCAGTGCAATACTATGTACACCAGATTTCTCAAACCAATACTTTCAAGTATTTTCAAACCAATATTTTTTTAAGTTCAAAAAATTTGGATTCCACTGTACATCACTTGATTCCCATACACCACTTCTGTGTAAAAAATTGAATAGGTGTTGTTGGCTGTTAATGACAACTAGATCTAGACCACACAAATAGAAAAAAAAAACACTTACGACAATGGGTTTCATCAGAGTCATCAACACAGTCATTGTCAAAATCACAACGCCAAGTATTTGTGATACACTTGCCATTTGTGCAGGTAAACTCGTTTGATTTACACGTCTTGTTACCTGAAGAAATTGTTCCTTTTTTTTCAGAGAATAGTAGGGTAAAATAAAAGCAAAAACAAAACAAGAAATTAATGAAAATTACGACACCAGACACAGAGAGGATGTTTCCCTAATGTTTTAGTATTTATTGTTATACTCTTAGGGCATTAATTTTTATTTAAATGGGTCAATATTTTACAGCATATTGCTGTGTTATTAAAATCAAATGAGCAGTTTGGGGAAGAAGTCACTTGTTTTCTTTTTATGACAACTTCATTTGAAGCACACAGAATACTGCAAGGGGAATAATGTTTCAAGTTTACATGGATGCTTAATGGACAGGAGTTCCTTAGCTATTGATTATATTTGAAGAATATCATTAAGTGAAACTTATTAATACTGTTTAATCAAAAGAGCAAAGATTAGTAAACAATACCAGGCTAATAATATCCTAACCCATTGACACCTGTGCTGCCTGTAACCGCCCATGCAAAAAACCATTCCAATTCTGTGCCGCCGTAACCGCCCCCAAAAAGCACATGGAAGAAATTGCCTTTCCCACCCTTCCTGAAGACTTTTTTGTTCTTATTGTTCTCGAGGACAAATAACCAATCAGAACAGACTTACTGAGCATATTTTTAATGGACTAGGGGGTCCTAGAAATATGGGAATTTTAGGTCTTGAAAATGAACTGTAACTTGCACACTGGATTTCTGAATATTTAATTTACCATAACTTCCATGTGGTTTCTTTACTTTCTTTATTTGCTTCATTGAAATATGTTTTTTGGAGTCTTATTCAGCTATTGTGCTAAAGAACAAGAAAAGAACCAAGTGGCCACATATTTAACAAAGTTGAAATACGATTGATCTCAAAAGAATTGGCTTGATTTTCCTGTCTTTTCGAATTACAACTTTTATCCTTCTTTTGCGTGCTGTTATATTTCATTGTGCCACAAATAAAATATTTAAATTTCTTGTTTTCAGATTGATTTTCCCCCGTGTCTTTTGCTTTTATTTTCCTGTTTTCTCAAATATTAGCTGATATAGTACAAGACTGGAAATTCTGTTGTATTTAGTTTCGTTTTCTCCTCCAGAGTAATAATTAACTCATTTTTGCATATTTAATTTTCTCACCTTTTGCAAGACATTTTGTTGTGTGGTCAATTTCTCACCAGTTTTACACCTTGGGTAGAGTTCTTCTTGTTAATATTTTTTAAATATTCTGGCCCTTCATTTATTTAACTTTAAATACACGATATCTTGAAACCTGACCTTGTGTCTGTGGTTACAGCGCATATGGTTTATTTTTGTGCTTTCAGTTGCTCTGAAACATTCCAAAAGAACCCAGAGAATCAGAGGTGGGTAGCAGGCAATTTCATCCACACGTCAATGGGTTAAATAAAATTATGACACTGCTAATTAAACATTGAATTTAGTTTAATAATAGTTATTTTTTGAAAAGAAACAATGTTAACTGACAAACACAACAAGGATATAAGTTAGTTTTCAAGGAAAAAAGAATTATAAATCCACAAACGAATGAATAATTAATTTAAATGTCAAACACTGCTTTATAGAAAATAAATCACTAAATACATGTAACATCATTTAGAATTTAATGAATGCCGGTTAAATGATACATTAAATCCAATTATTTTACAGTTACATGTATTTATTGTACTGAGGAGGTTAGTTTTTTGCAATTTGTATTCAGACTGATTAAAAGTGAAATATGAGTTGCTTTGACCAAATCTATGATGTCAGTGGAAATATTTTAGTTAGATTTTCAAGCCAGAAAATCAAGATATGTTGCTGTTAAACTCAGTTTTTAAATCTTTCATTTTAAATTGTTGTTTTTTTGTCATCCTCCTCTCGTATGCCTGGTGGACATGTCATTTCAACACCTTACCACATCCTTCTTCATCACTACCATCATCACAGTCCCTGTCACGATCACACAGCCATCGTTTTGGAATACATTGTCCATTGCCACAGGCATGTTCAACGTTTGAACAAGTTCTTACGTCTACAAGAAAATAAATGTCAAGTATTATCATGGGTTTCAATAAGGGCCAGGGGGGTACCCGACAAATTGAGCTTTGTAAGGCCTACATGTATTTGCCTGCCTGATAGTTATTCTTACATATTCTAAGAAGTATATAGACCAAACATGAGAGACAGTGTTTCATTGGGATATCCAAACACCAAGAAGAGAGTTGAAAATATGACGCACAAGATTCGACGTGTTTGGATAGCCGATGAAACACTGTCTCAAGTGTTTGATATATCTTCTCAATCGCAAACAAAACTAAGGAGCAAACTGAAAACTAAAATCGTGAAAATCTATGCTATGAAGACCAGGTATCCAAACCTCCTTCACGGTTGTGATTTTCTTTGTTTTACATGTAACTTGACGAAATATTGATGAGTTTGTGAAGTTTAGTTCAAAACTTTTCCCCTGCCTGTTAAAACCAGTTACCTTCCTGCTTAACATGGTAATGAAGTTTAAGGCATGACACGCAAAATGGAGACAACATGAAACAAGTCACATTTTAAATCACACACTGCACACTTTAAGATACAGTTTGATTTGTGAAGCTTTTAAATTAGCAGTAAGATCAACTTAAACAAAACAAACCTTGAGATTTCCACAAATGAATAAATAATTTGAAATTAAGTACAGTACCACTCAAAAGTAAGTTACCACCTTCTTGTTTCTCTCGAGACTTGTCTCATTTCTCATGAGTGCACTGGAAGTACCAATATTTCGCTTTTGTCAAAATTCAAACCTGCCTAAGGTATTATCATACCGATTTGCACGGTAGACACGACTTCCATTCTCATCAGTAATGCGTATGTACGTTATAAATTCACAAGTGTCCATCAATATTGTTTCATATGCACTGGCCAAACCTTTTTTTAATCCAAGTCAGACTTGGTCTTATTTAGAGCCTCTCTGCTCTTTAGAAAGTCAGCACAGCAAAGGCATTTCAACAATTTGTTTGCCAACTTTATAGCCTGTGAATACAGCTGGCTTTCATCAGTCCAGATCAACTGATTTGTCACTTTGCGCAAAACTCGACTTACCTTTTACTTAAAGATTGTGAATATGCGAAACCGTCAACTAACTTTTTATTTAAACTTGTAAACACTCACTTTGCACAGGAAACCTTGAAACTTTTTATTTAATTTGTGAACACACAAAACCACACAAGTGATTACTGGAATAACTTTATATTCCAACTTGTGAACACATTGCAAATGAAAGCTTGACTAACTTTTTGTTCAAAGGAACGTGCAAAACCATGCTTTGATCTTTCGGTTACTACCAAACATTCACTTCATTTCACTTCACATTCAAATAATTTTTTTATTATTAAGTACACATGACAAGACCCTTCTGTGTTCACAATCAAAAACAAATTTACCAGAGACTGTTTTCACATACCACAAGTTGGGGACTCATCAGAATTGTCACCACAATCATTGTCATAATCACAAACCCATCTTTGAGGAATGCATCGATCATTAGTGTAGCACTTGAAATGGCTTGATGGATCACACTTTGTAACAGCTAAAAATAAAATACACACAGTTACAAATCTTACTAAGAGCAGCTGCATGTGTGCATGTGCGCAACAAATGAACAGCTGTAGTTGACTGTGTGCTAGAGCTTGACTACTGGTAAACTTGCAGTAGAACCCTGCCAAACGACCACCACGTTGAAACGACCACCCCTTTATTATGACCACTTTTATATGGCCCGAGCAAAAGCGCGCACATTCTCCTATCTCAAAACCCTGTTAATCTGACCAACGACCACCTTTTGGAGTGCTCAGTCCTTATTTCCTTTACAAAATTACCCCCGTTAATACAACCGGTTAAATTGCCTGGTATAGAAGCTGAATGAAGACAGACAATCTGACAAATAATGCATTAAAATTTTATTCAAAGTTTTTAGGCAGACTTTTTTTGTGTTTAGCATGTTCATTCGATAACATCCGGAGGAAATTATAGCAAGTAAAGAGGATGAATGAACAGGCTCCACACCGCTGTAAGAACACATTTACGTTTCAGTGGTTCGCAAAAGTTATCAATTCTGTACAAAGTGATTGGCTTAACCCATTGACTCCTGCGCCGGCCGTAACAGGCCGGGCGGAACCCCCCCATTTTCCTGTGCCGGCCATAACCGGCCGTAAAAAAGCATGTGAGGACAGTTGCCTTTCCTACCCTCCCTGAAGACATTTTGGCCCTCCTATTATTCTATTGTTGTTAAGGACAAATAAACCAATGAGAATAGACTTTCTGAGCATATTTTTAGAGGACTTTAGGGGTCCTAGAAAGACGGTTTTTTGTCTTAAAATTATGCGCTCGAAAAGTGCAGGTAATCTTGGCGTGTTGCAGCCCAAATTGACAAACTTCCAGGGTCTTGTTTTCATTCCTAAAACAGACAGATTACTTCTTTGCAACTTAAAATGGAAAGGAAAAACATAAATAGATGTTTAAGGGGCCTCAGAATGGAAGATCAAGGTCAATGGAGCCCTCAAACCTTTCCGGTGAATAATTTTTTCTTCCATCAACCACAGCGAAAACAAGACGATCGGTGTGCTTTCAAGTGAGTTTTGAATACAGATCGCGGATTTAAAGCTACTGTCTGGACTTAAGAAAACTAAAAATAGTAATGTACAGTGTTAGTTCGAAGTTAAATTCAGCTTTTAGCACGATAGGCAAAGCCACGGCTGATAAAATAACTGCAAAACTTGTAGGGAAAAACTCACGCTTTAGCTTTTGAGCGAATAATTCGAACATGCGGTCGTGAAGCAAAGCACTTAAGTAAAATTTTGAACATTTTTGCGCTTTTAGTTATGTTTATTGGCCTTATTGTGAATGAAACTTTATTGTTATTGAACTTCCTGTCATGTTTCTTTCATTTGGTTGCCTTTATTTAAGAATTTTAGGTTTTAAAAGTGAACAGTATTTTCACACGCTGGATTTCTGCATATTTGATTTAAGGCGATCCCGTGGTTTGTTTGTTTAGTGTATTCCCTTCCCTCAAATATATTTTTTTGAGTGTTGTTCAGCTTCTACAGAACTCCCAAGGATAGAACTAAGTTGGCACTAAATTTACACAGTTGAAAAACAATTTATCTCAGCATAATGGCCTTGCTTTTGTCGTCTTTTTGATGTACAACTTTTCATCTTTCTCTTGCTGCGCTGTATTATTATTTTCGTCGGGCCGCGAAAAACTTTTCCGATTTTTTTTAATTGGTTTTACATGTGTTTTTCGCCATTATTTTTTGGTGTTTTCTTAAATGTTATTCGCTATAGTGAAATCATGGAAATTCTGCTGCACCAGGTTTGTTATGTGCTCCGAAGTAAGAAATTTACTCGTTTTTGCGTATTCAATTTTCTCGACGTTTCTCACGCAGCAAAGCAAAAAGATATAATTTCTCGTTTCCTCACAGGTTATATGCATCAATTTGAGTTCCTTTTGTTGATGTTTTTTAATATTTCGGCCCTTCATTTATTGAACTTTAAATAAACGAGGTCTTCAAACCTGATCTTGTGTCTGTGGTTACTGCACATATGGTTTATTGTTCTGCTTTTGCTCGCCGTGAAATATTTCGAAAAAGTGCCAGGAAATCTGGGGTGGGTCGCGGACAGTTTGATGCAGGAATCATTGGGTTAAGAGAAGGCGAAGCCAATCTAAGCTCACAGACTTTTTCAAAACCGTTTGAGCTTGTTAATGTGTTAACATGCTGTAAGCAACAATAAAGAACGGCTCTTCCAGACATTTAACAAGAGGCCGTATCCTGTTAAGGAACTGAAAGACGTTATTGCTTTTGACATTACATGTGCATTACATGTGGTCGTATTAATGGAGTTCCACTGTACTATATTAACCCATTGACTCCTGGAACTTTTTGCCAAAAAGGCTCGTCTTGGACATTTTGGCAGTTTTGAGGCAGGATCTTGGCCAAACTAGCAGGTCTTAAATGCATTTGCTACATGACAGCTAGCCCTCCTTGCCACTAGAATCACATTTTACGATATTTTGGCTTGGGCTTGCGCAGAAATCAAAGTTTTGATTTTTATTTTTTGGACAAGAAGGTGACCTACGTCTTTAGGCTTCTTGATTTTTGAATTTTTTTCCCTTTCCTTTTTCTCCATTTCTTTTCTTTTTGCTGCAGTCATTGACCTTCTACTACGCTTGCTTGCCGTTAAAAAACTTCTAAGAAAGAGTCATGGAGGGGGCCAATTTTTACCATGAGCCGAGTTTTTCACTCATCTTTTTGAGAATTTTTGTGCATATCTCAAGCTCCATCAAGCCGATCACTCCGATCTAGGCATCATTAGAAAATTACGGCGACATAAGGAGTCAATGCGTTAATAATTACAGTACACTGTTATTGTGAACTCGGATACTATGAATTCCCTTGAACCCAAACTATTTTCCTTGCATCAGCCCATCACTAATTCAACGCCTGCTATTTTGAATTACATTAAATGTAATTCAAAATAGCAGGCATTTGAAATGGCGAAATATCTCACATACTGTACTTACTCAACTACATATACCATTTCCCTTACTACATGTACTCTTCCCAGTATACTGCAACACCCATGATTTTTTGCCTCCCTCAAAGTATCATTTTTAACGCAGCGACTTTGTTTCAAACCAATCACAAGATACATTGTAATGCAAAACACAAAGTATCATTTTTAACGCAGCGACTTTGTTTCAAACCAATCACAAGATACATTGTAATGCAAAACACAAAGACATTTCTTTTTTGTGGCGTCATGACTTTTTTGATTTACAAGATGTTCATTCACAAATGTGTTTATCTTAAAGAGGAAAGCATAGTGCACTTTTTGTTCACCACAGAGCAGTCAGCATTACTGTTGTTTATCAGCTGACGATAAAATATGATCAAGACAAATTCAGAGCAGTTTTCTAGACGCATTCAAAACAAAAAACGTGGGAAGTTTTCCTCTTGAAGATAAACAAGTTGTGAATGAGCATCACATTATACAAAAAAATCATGACGCCACACAGAAAAATATCCCCCCGTGGTACCACATGCTTGCTTTGAAATAAACTTGCAGCACTAAAAATGTTACTTTAATGGCGGCAAAAACATTTGTGGGTGTTGCGGTCTACTGGGTACAGTAGTAACTGCTCATAAAGTATCAATTCAAACTCCTAACAATTAAGCAATAGCAGTTTATATAATACTACATGGAGAGATGCATTATAGTAGTAAAGCTTCTAACAAAAGTGAAGCTGTCAAGATCTGGCAAAACTATTGTGCTGCACAAGCGGAGAAACAGAGCAGTTAGCTAATGTTACTATAACTTAGAGAACTTTCATAGAGGCAATGTACAACTGTGATAAACTTGAAAAGCTGACATTTCTACCATTAATCTTTTGACATTACTTCGTTCCTTGAAATGTCAACTTTTAAAAGTTGTTACAACACTTCATTTACTCACATCAACCCATCACAGGTTGCATGTGTGAGAGGCAGTTGATCAAAGGATTTCACTTCTCAAGTTCACAGATCAGCACATCCCATCAGCCACTTATCACTAGAGAGGAGTAACTCATTCAAACGAATATTTACTCTTCCACCTCATCGTAGGGTTTCAAGTCTTATGCCTAGTTTTCAGGCATAAAACTTGTCTAATTTGAACTGTTCTATTTGTACCTACTATTTTCAAACTAGACAGGACAGAAAACCTGTCCAAGATGAGCTATTGTTAAGTGCGAGACAGCCCACTTGCTTGAGCCAGGTTATTCAACAAATGTTTGAAGTCTTCTCCTATAAGTTCTTATCACGGAAAACAATTGAAGCAAGTAGATGTATGCTTAGTGTCACATGGACCCAGTGAAACAACTTACAAGAGGGTGATCCAGGGGCATTCTTGTGATGCGTGATTACCTGATTTTATTTTCCGTGAAACGTGAATTTAGGAAATTATTCTTCATGATCCGTGATCTGAAGGTTTTGTGTGACCTGTGAAGAACTTGAATTACTAACCGATATTCGTGATTCCACCTCTGCATTTTAAGTGATTTTGAGACATGAGTCCTCTGGGCCAAATGATTAAAGTTGTCTATCCAGAGTGACACACGTATGCAAATTACAATATATGTAGCCTTGAATCAGCCTTTCAATATTTTTCTTTATTCAGACACTATAGAGTAAAAACAGGTCAATAAAAAAAGTATCTTACTTGCTTATTTTTGTGATTCAGGAAAACGAAATTTAGAATTCTGTGATCCTTGATTCTCTATTTTTTCAGTTTGGGAACCATAAGAACCCCCCTTTTACGACCCTCTTATAGAAAAGATCTTAATTATACACTGCAATATCTGCCACATGCTCTCAGAGTTACAAGTTCCATAGGGTCACAGTTGATATTTAGAATGGGTCCCTGTGGATTTTGGAGAAAAATATCCCTGTTTCACTAAATGCCTCACTTCCTTTGTCAAATGTGAGGCCTTCATACCCATTACTTCACAATCAATAATAATATTATTGATCATGTTGTATCATTGCCACAGTACAGGTGTTATATAGAGACCATAAAAAAGCTGGCCATTACAACTGTCCTCTCCATTTCCACAACAACAAAAATGTGGATTATGTTGAATAGAAAGAATAAACCTGAAAATCACTTTGTGAAGCACTCTAAATGATGAAATTACATTTTAAAGAAAGCATACATATCGCCTTGCTACAGTCTGATCAAGTAACTGACATGTTGTCATTAAATTAGATGAACAACTTGTTCCTGCCCGCACTACAGGATAAAAATAGGATTACAGTATTCGAAATAGAAATTTGAAAATACAAGTAAAAACTAACGGTATACCAAGAGCAAGATCCTAAAGTTAAATTACAAAGCGACACAGAACAAAATTAAAGCACTCATTTCCATTGTTTGCACTGACGATCTTTTCGTCTGCATCATTAAATGAATGAATGAATGGATTAGACAGTGCGTTGAAACGTGTCTTCCACACGTTACAGAGAGTGGAAAGGTCTGCGACAGAACAGGACCTTTGTACCTACCACCAGCGACTTTCACGTGCACATCACAAACTTCACCCACGTAAAATAAATACGGTATTGGACAAGTCGCGGGCAATTCGACAGGAAATCTAGTTACTGTACGGGATTACGTCAAATAGAAAGTATAAATGTCCATCAAGAAGATTGAAGCCTTGGAGAAGTTCCCAGCTTTAATTTATAAGATTGTTAATCGAGACGAATTAAAAACGCAAAACGACGCCTCTAAAACGACTCCGATGTTACCACAACAACTGCATTTGAGCGCAAATATGGCGTGGGAACGAAGATAAACTTGAGACGGGGGAGACGAGACAACGCAAATGCGGTGAGAAAAAGCGAGGGCGGCGAGTGTGTGACGTTCGCACGTTTAGCGTGAGAACAAAATATCCCATTGGGCAAAGGAAAAAATAAAAAAGTTGCTCCAACTGTTTACGAATGCTTTTCATTCTCTCAGCCAATCGTGTTATGTTCCGTCTGAACGTATGCTAATGAACACGACGAACAAAAACAAGCCAGTACTCAGAAACTTGAAAATCACTAAAAATTTCCCAGTTTAATCGCGATCACCTGTGTCCAGCCAAAATCGATCACAAAACCTTTGAGGACAACTGTAGAAGATGTGGTGAAAATATAAAAAAATCTCCAGCCCGTAATATGGTTGCCAAAAACACAGACACAACCACAAATAGATGAGTGAACAAGCCACGCACCCGAAAAGCGGGCGGAATAAAGCGTCCATACTATTCAAGATCATTTTCGATGTTTTTGCCTGTGCCTTCTCAAATAAACGGCATTCTTGCCAATACACACCATTAATAAGTTCCACATTACATTTGTCGCAATCTTTCCCTCTAAAAAAGTAGATTCGAACGATTTTCATTCATCGAGTATTAAGCTTAATGGCGGGCTTTTCACGTATAAACACATCGACAAGTAACCCAACATTTCTGTTCTTTGTTCAACTTCGATTCAAAGCACAAATTTGCCGTGATATCGAATCTATAAAATCTAAGAGACATATCATCACAAATAAAAATAAAAAGATATACGCAATGGGATAGAAAACATAGAAAATCACGACCCACGAACAACTGCTCCGTCTCGCTCTCCTTCAAAACAACAACAAGAGGGTTCCATATCACACATAATCACGGATCGAAATACTTACGACAGTTTTGCTCGTCAGAGCTATCCCCACAGTCATCATCACGATCACATCGCCAATTTTCTGGTATACATGTGAGATTAGCGCAGACAAACTGATCTTCACCGCAACGAAACGCTGAAATGAAAGGACGGTCGTTAGTTCGGTAATATCAGGGTTTTGTGAGATATAGTACGCTTAAAGCAGAGATTCAACACGGTTTGAATCTTGCCAAGTCATTCAAAACAACAAAATTAGTTTTCAAGATCTATTGTCTTAGTCTTTATGTTCAATAAGGAAATACAACAAGGCGATTTTCTGATGTTTTAAAACCAAAACACGATTAGCTAAGGCTAGGGAAGTAATAGATGTCGACAAGATTGCCGTACGCATGTTGTTGAAATGAATCGCTTTTCAGCGTATCCCAGAAGAGTTTGGAAGAAAATCGTGAATTAAACGCAGTAAAATAAGGAATAGTACAATGCTGGTGAAGGGAACAGAGATCGAGATCAGTGTTATCATTACATTTTACGACAACCAAAATCACAACACAACGTAACTAGCACACTACGCAGCTGAAAGATAAGAGCTTACCTATTGTTTGAAAAAAATCCAAAGCGGCCAGCAGACAGATCAAAATCCCAAACACAATCCCTCTGAATCTTACCATATTGAAGATTCCCTTGGGGAAGATATAATCTAAAGGCGAAGGAACAGAATTAACCACATTTAACTACTATTTCCGCACAATAACACATGAACTCCATCCAAGAATCTGACGTTTGTGTTGTTTCTTTCACACATACCAAGCTGTTGGCGGGAAAAATGCCAAAGACGACAACTGAATTCCAAATAAGGCGAGATTTAGGTCATGTGATCCTCAGCGACCAATCATAAGATCGTTTAATCACTCGTATGTTAATCTCGTCAATTCCTCGGAGACCGAAGATATCATTGCGTTTCCGTTGCGCATGACATAAAGTAAGCCAGATGACTTTCACAACTTTTCTCGAGTGAAGCGATGATTTTTCTACCCATAGATCCCAAAGCTTCACAGTGGCGGCTATAGGGGAGGGGCCCGGGGGGCCTGACCCACCCCCCTTATTTTCGGGTGAAAAAGAAGAAATGACTGAAGAAGCAAACCCTGGCTGGGCAAGTAAAATAGAACTGTTCTTTTTCTTGTTTTTATGTTTGGAAGTGAACCAGGTGCTGAAAGGGTCTTCTTTGAAACACAATCGTCTTTCTTTGCTTCCGGCCTGTTTAATTCTCCCGCAAGTGACAGAAGGGTGTATCAACAAGAAGCTCATTCCCGTAGTTAAAATGTTGTTGTTCTTGTTTTGGTCCAATTTTTTTTTTAAAAAAGGTCACGTACGATTACAAAAATTTATAATTATATCTCCAGAAATATTCCATACAATAACGACTTCTGTTCTGAGCAGTGTCTTGTGACTCTAGCGTCAGCAATATTTACATC
>CM042757.1:2389271-2414881 GCA_022496165.2 Catalaphyllia jardinei
TGTTCTGAGCAGTGTCTTGTGACTCTAGCGTCAGCAATATTTACATCAATGATACTATTTCAGTTATTATTAATGAAGAAAAGAATCGAGTTATACAATTTTTAAAAAAGATATATATTGGAAAAAAGATTGGAATAACTGTGTAAATTCCCAGCCTCCTTAAAACGTACATACCAAGCTGAACTAACCAAGACTTTTGTTTTCAATAGAGGACGCAGATTTCGTTCAGGAGAACTGAACAGGTTGTCGTTTTACAATGAACTGGCACCCTTATGTAAGAAAGCAAATACCCAGTCTTAAAAATAGCACATTTTTCACATTAAGTTCTCTAATTTCCTGTTACGAAATTTAGTGTCTCGCCTAGCTAAACCACACACACACACAAAAAAAACCGAAACGAGAAAATTTATTTTAAACTGACGTTTTATATCGCTCAGTTGCGTTACACTTTACCGGTACGTTGTGTCGTTACATTTTCAAAGCACCAATTTAGCCCACAATGACCTTCTCCTCATTACATTATTAATATATCCCTCGTTTTTTTTTCAGAGCAGTATGTTACTAGTTGCACTGAAGAATTTCCCGTCACAACATTCAAGCCATTTCAAGCCAATATAACTTGACGTCCGTCACGAAGCTATTTTCTGCATTGTGGGCCGAGTTTCATGTGAACAGATATCATGTCTGCAAAGTCTATTTCTCCGAGAAGAGAGATATTAGCAACATTGTTGTTTGTTCTCTTCAAGTTTTGTGCACTTGACACAAGGAAAACTCTTTCGAGTCCATGCGCAATTCAGCCACATAATTTTCTATTTTGTGTTTTGAAACTCAAACAACGCGTTCCAAAATCAACTTGCTGTCTTGAAATGTGCGTGAAACTCAAAAGCAATAGCCACGAAGTCACACACAAAGTGAAAATAAATTCTTGTCATAAAAGTCGTTATTTGTTACTTACGAAAACTTGATATCAAGGCGGTTTCTGTTCTGACAATAAAAAACGATAACAAAAATATTTGCGTTTTGAAAAAAAAATGTTATATCATGGTTACTTGACATCGAAGTATAACTTCTGAGCATAAGTTTTCACAAAACAAGCTTTCTTGCGATCACTTGTAATCACTGCAATGAAAATAATACTCTTGTTCTAAGTCTTCTAAAGAATTCACTTAGAGTCGCTTTAGACTACTCCCATCTGAAGAAAAAAGTTTATATTCGTCAACTTTGGCCACGAATCGTGGAACGGCGTAGCAACTTTCCAAAAAAAAAATAATAACCCGAAAAAAATTTTTTGAATTCGTTGAAAATTAACTTCGAACACCGAGAATCAAAGTTCTCCTTCATTAGCGCTTATCCCTGTTCTACCGGCTTGACCGGTTTAACACTGAATGTTGTTTACATGAATTTAGAGTGACTACCGGAAATAGGTATATGCGGTTTTATGTAAATCCTTCCAATTTATTATTTTTTATTGCAAGGCTCAGTACCAAGACAAATACAATGGAAGAATTTAAAGGGTACTTAAACTATGTCGTGAATAATGATCGATGTAATATACCAAATTTCCCCAGTAAGTCTTTTCAAGAAATTTATCCACTACTGAAACATTTCAAATGTTTTTTTTTTGGCTTACCGCATAGCTACGTGTTAGAGATCTCGAACGAGCAAAGCTTGGAAAATTTGGGAAGATGTTGGTAACTAAAAAGGAAAAAACGACTTTTCCTTCACACGTTAAAAAGAATTTAATAAGGATAAACAGGTAATGTCGCTAATTTCGAGAAAGTTCTTCAATCACTTTTTATCAGTTATTCTAAAAGAAAAAAATGATACGTAAATAAACAATAAAATGATTCAACTCTTATCGATTTCAACAAACAGAAGATCCAGTTTAACAGAGCTGACTGCCCTTAATCGGTGAAAATAAGAATTGATGTCACAGCAGCAGATTGCTTGAACAAAAAAAGGAAATTAATGAAACAAACTATTATTTGGATAAATATGTACACTTCTAAAAAAAATAATAAAAAATAAAAAGCGAAAACCCGCAGAACTATAAAAAAAATTATTTGGAAAGAAAATTGTTATTCTGTGTGCACTGACGTATCAAAGATGAAACTGGATAAGTTTGAATTACTTTGGACGCTGTTAAATACCTGTTTTTTCACATCACATGAGAAACAATTTATATTGTTGTTTACACAATTCGAGCTCTTCCTGAAGCACATTTATCCAATTGAAAGGGAAGGACTACCGAACAAATGAAGCAAATAAGAAGATGAAACCGTCCTCAGTGCCCGATTAACTCTTTTACGTGCGTGCCTGACTAAAATGACGTTTAACATACGAGACATCTGGCTCGAGTTATCAAATCTTCGCATCTCCAGACTGCCGTCTCGGACCTCGGATCGAAATAGCTCTTCGTCAGAAAGATAATCAACCTCTGTGTTAATAAAAGGCGTTAAATAAAAGACACGCTAAGACTCTTGAAGGAGATGGAATTGGTCTGTGCAGCAACAGGGTACAAGCCACTTGTTTTCGAATTCATTGCGCGTTGCGCTGCACACTGAGATGGCTTAAATGAATTTGAGTGGCTTCCAACATTTGCAAAGAAATTCTGAATTGTATACAACGATTTCACTCAAGACTAGAATAAATCAGCTATATATAGCCGAATATTTAACTGGAATTGCGCTAACAGTCGTTATGAACGATTACCTACCTTTACAGGAGAGATCTGTAGATTTTTGGCAACGTTCTTGGACGAGATGTAACAAGATTTGGAAATCACGTGCACTCACGAAAGCGCTATAAAAAGAACCGTCACTTAAATTAGGGACTCCACCAGATTCAAGATCTAACGCTAAAAAACAGCTGAAATTATGGATTTGACGCCGAATTTCCAATAAATAGACCGGTTGATCCACTAAAGCTCGCACACTTCATAAGCATGAAACGTAATATGACATTCTTGGCTTTTCTGGTTCACTTCCCCGGGGGCCGGTATTAAGAGTTTATGACGCAAGCTTCACATGATATGATACTTTCGAATATGGAAGGTATTTCGTAAATGACATTTGAGGCCAGAATATTGATAACAAAACCAAGTGCACGCCACTCGACGCTTGCGCCGTACTTTGATGGAAAACACGAAAACTTTTAGCTTCGAACGAGTTGCTTAGAATATGTTTGAGTAATTTTTAACATCGGGCATTTTGAGCGAGACAGAGTTCGCGTCAACAATATTGAAAAGCATGTTAGAGCACTTGGATAAAATCGATAAACAGTCTCAAAACAAACGAAAAGAAACTTGTGACTTACGCGTTGTTGTTGGTGGAAGTCCTTGTCCAATCGGCAACTTGGAGCGAGTGAAAACGCTAAAGGAACTTGCTATGGCGGGGTTTTACGGACTTCTGTTAGAGCACAGATGTACGATCAGTTACTCTACGAGTCTTAACGCATCTTAATTCCGCTAATTCATTGAAAAATCCTCGAGTATTTGCTTCTTTACAACACACGCTCGAGCAAGGGCCATGTGCTGATATAAATATGCATGACTCCGTAATTTGTTTAACAATAGAACATTCAGTCTTATTTGAAATCAACTCACGTCTTTGCATACGCGCTCAGCGACCCAGCCATTGTTAGCGAGTTCATTTGTCCAAAGCGCTCAAGTGTAAAAAGGATTTTAAAGAATTTCAACACTCTTCGACCAACAATTCCTTGTGTATCTTTATCAAAACAAAAGGACTCTCGATGGTTTATTCCTTTAAAAGTCTTATCACCAAGCGACCAAAGCCTCAAGCATAATTCTACCTCAAATTTCGCAATCGGACACAGAGTGAGAGAGAGGATGGCAATGATAAAACCTCAACACTGTGATATTTTTCTAAATCAAAAATTGATCAAATTATTCTTCGAGGTAAAAAAGTATTAATTGTATATATAAAAAATATCTGAACGAGAGTAAAAGAAAAATGTACCGACAATGCGTATTTTTTATCCGATAGTTATTAATATAAACAGAACATGCTAAAAACATGGGGATATTCATGGGAGAACTTCCTAAAATAGATTTTCCAATGTTAGTGTTGAAATTTAATGTAAGAAAAATATTAATATTATTTGTAAAAACTTATGTACCCAACAAGGTCTATGTCTCAAACTACTTACTACCGTTAAATTACCAACGTAACACCCAAGAGCGAACTACTTACACCAAATTTTGCCAAATTGCCAAATTTTCAATGTTGTCACTAAACTTGGAACAGTACTTCTTTTCTACTGTATGTTTAGGCGGAAACTGTTATCTCTGAATCACTGCGGAAGCGATTCTCGACTTTCGGATCAATCGCCAATTTACAGAGCAGATCGGGGGCAAAGACGGGGGCGTATCTTCAGCTCGGATGATTCGAGAAATCAGGCGACAGAATTTTAGCCAATACACGGATTTGTTAACTCAGCTGTGTTTAAAATATTCCGTACAATTTTGCTTAGTTTTAGTGGATTTGTGTTTGGGTTTCGTGCGAAGGAAACAAAGACACGAGGGCTTCCTTGTGCAGGCGCCAATTTGGCGGGCAAATTCGGAATGTATTTCCTGTCGTTTGTGCATGGCTCGAGGCTGTCCGCAACCATCAACGGTCTCTTGGAAATAACTCAATATTGTAATGCGAGGATGTGCTTCTAAAAAAAAACCTACCGAATTTTGAATTAGAACAAGGAGTACCAATTATTATCATCAGAATTTGGGGATAAAGTTGCTTTTACACAAAACTGCACAATTTTAAAAATTTAAATCAGTTGTTGTAGCTTTTTGTGTTTAATAATTTTATGATCATTTTAAGTTACCGAAAGGAAATGAATTTTCCAGTTACATAAATTAGTTTAGGAAATAATTATTTTGCATCAAAATTATTTGATGTAGCAAAAAGCCGACAAGTGATAATCTAGCATAGAGGACTACAAGTTAGAATTTCACAAAATTCAGTTTTGCTGCAAAAGAGATTCTTTTTATCATGGCAAATACGATGGGATCTCCACTTGAATTTGGAACAACAACTGTGCAAACTTTCGGAGATTTGGACAATTTGAATGCAATTAATTAATAGTTGGTCAGAAGTGAAGCGAGTAGCTAGCTAGTTAAGTATATTTTTCCCTTTCATTCATCAAACATTCTGTATTCCACGGTTTTGCGGTCAGTTAGTAAACTGGTTTACGCTATTTTTTGGCAGATTCAAGAGTGGGTTTCCTTTCAGCTCCGATTGCAAAGTTAAAACAAGAGATTATGATAACACAGAACACATTCAACCGGCGATAGCATCTCAAGACAGTCTCAGTATCACGGTTCTGACCGGACGCTAATGAAACAATGAAGTTTTAATCCTGAAACAGATCAAGGTCGTTTAAGCGACAACCGAAACACCGCTGAAGACGGCGACGAAGTCATTTGAGCTTAATTTCAACAGGCAAACGCCGGAGCATTTCTGAACCGATTATAGAACTCAATACCAGATTAAACAGAGATTTCCGTTAATGGAAGTTAGAAATTTTTTAGAACCCACGCAGACAGATTTTTAAAACCTCATTCCAGTCTTGCTCTACATTATCTACTTTGTTCTCCTTTTTTTAATATCTGAAACGCTTAAACATGATAGGGTCTAATAGATTTCCTGAAAACTTCGTCACTTACTTTTTAGCCTGTTTAAACAATGATTTGTCAACAGGTAGTTATGTGCTGGGGTGAACCATGAAAAAATGTAAGTTAGTGAGCAGGACTGTCATGAAGTGCTGTTTATTGTGTTGAACAAGTTGACTTTAATTGCTTTTATAATCACTGTTTGGCGCATACCCCAGTCTGTGACCACTCAAAAGAAACCTACTGAGCAGTAGTGTCATGTAGACCTAGTCTTCATTCGGCATGTTGTTCAAGGCGATTTTGCTTTTAGTTCTTTTCTAATGTCCGTCTGAAGCTAAGACCCTTCAGTGTGTGACCACTCAAAAGAAAGCAACTGAGCAGCCGGTATTGTCAAGAAGTACTCTTCACTCATGATGTTCAAGGCGATCTTGCTTTTCAGGCTCTTTTATAATGAGTCTGGGGCTAAAACCTTTGTGTGTGACCACTCAAAAGAAAGCTTCATATACTAAGCAGTACTCTCATTTATTGTATATATAGCGAGAAGTTTAGGTAATAAACCCTGCAAATAGAATTCTATATGTGCCATATTTTCACATGTGAAAAAGCGATACGTCCAATCAACTTCGCGTATATTATTCTTCACATGTGAAAATATAACCAATCATCGCCCTGAGTAGAATCGCAAAGCCAATCAGAGCAAAGCATTCAAATGGCTTCCCAGGAGCGTCGCCTTGAAATCAGCGCCCGCTTGAACTTTGTGTTTTAAAAACATGGCTTCGGCGCGCTTCCCGTTTTGGTTCACTTTCGGAAACAGCAGCGGAATATATCTAACATCCTGATCGTTAGCACTTCAGCTTCAATCAACAGTCACCTCAGCAAGTCTTATCTTTGTTTCAAGGGCGAACATTCAAGGAGGAACATTCAACATTTCTATAAACAGCGTAAGTCAACAGAGTCCGAATTTGTCTTTGCACAGTGCGATCGAAGCGCCGTCATGGGCAAGCGAAAAGATTTCACACTTTGTGTTTTAAATACGAATTCCCCGTACTGTATTTTAGTATGTGTAGGCTCTTTATCCGCTTGTTGCTGGACGGGAAAGCGAATTTGTTTTTGTTATTACGTTCGGTCATTTACATCAGTCTTGAATTTTTTGCTGTTCTGGATGTAAGCTTATGTTATCGGGAAAAAATAAAACTGATTTAAAGGATGTGCTTAATTCTCGCGATATATACAATAAACAAATTACAGCATAGAATGTACTTTGTACGGATTTTTATTCACTCGTTGCAAAACGTTTTGCAGCTCGTGAATAAAAATCCGTACGTCGCACTTTCTATGAAGTAATCTATATATACTGCATAGCTTTCACTGTCTGTGGCTCTGCCAGTTAAATGCTAAAGGAGCACAGTCAGTCATGGTGCTATGAGTTATTTTGACCATGGATAAAATTACCGCTAGATTCAAGAAACCCGAAAATAATACTTTACAAAGATAGAAAAACACCAAAGAGACAATAATAAACCATAAAGGAATAATGAGGGTGGCTAAAGGGGCAGTGTCACCCTATTTGGCAACTTTATGAAAAGCTAGGTGTCTTCGCATCAATTGAATTCCAAAACTAATGATCTAGTTTTGTTATTAAAATCCTCAAGAAATTTATTATGGTTAGCCCTCTCTGATAAAATTCATTTGATATCTTCGTCGTAGCTTTACAGAAGCATTTTGTTTATGATTAAAACCCCAAAGTAATGATTTTAGCACAGAATTGACCTAAAACTTCAAAATCCTCGTGACGCTGCCCATTTAAGGATGGAGAAGATTGACATAGGCTCCAATTCCACCGCTCTCTCGTGTCTGACACGGATCTGAAATGTTTAGGCTCAACTTTTCAAACTGTTTTACTGTAACTGCACTTTAGTAAGTGACCATTCTGAGCAGTGCTTTTCGTTTTACTGTATTGTATAAGGTGCTTTATTCTCAAGCCATTTAAAGGGGCAGTGTCACCCTATTTGGCAACTTTATAACAGCTAGAAGGTGTCTTCGCATCAATTTAATTCCAAAAATAATGGTCTAGATTTGTTATTAAAGACTATTTGAAGGTACTGAAACTGTTTCCAGTCGCCTGTCGCTACAGATGGCAAGGATGAAAATGGATTGAAACTTGAAAAAATTGGCCAAGTTTTTCAAGATTTGATGCTACGTCTTCAAAAAATTCTCAAGAAATTTATTATGGTTAGCTCTCTCGGATAAAATTCATTTAATATCTTCGTTGTAGCTTTACATGAGCATTTTGTTTATGATTGAAGCCTCAAAGTAATGATTTTAGCACAGAATTAACCTAAAACTGCAAAGTCATCGTGACACTGCTCCTTTAAGCATCTCACCGTTCTTGTTATTTCATTGGGGCTGCCGTGAGTTCAAGGTTTAAAAAGATCAGCAGCTGACGGAAAGGATTAGATCTTCTACCAAGAAACTAAACAAATTGATTCTTGAATGCTCTGATAAACTGACTAAGCTCGACTAACACTGTTGTAAGCTGAAGACACTAAGATCAAGAAAGGACTTCCGCGAACGTGTCTAACCGACCTGGGCGTGAACGTACATTTAAGTGATAAAGGGCGTGAAAGGAAAATGAATTCTTAGATTACAAACAACAAACTTTACCCACAGACTTGTATTTTTAGTATTTCTAAAACTCCCAGTCCTGCAAAAAACCCCAAAACGATTGTATAACATTTCTTTTAAGCTCATTCCGAGGTGGTGCAATTCCAACATGGCGATATGCCATGTATGTCGAAAGAACCGACCCGTTTTATTTTGTGAGCAAGTGAAGCATCCCTGGCCTCTGATCATGAAAGCAGCGATATTTCACAGTTGTTCTCAATGCAAAATGTATATATCGATCTCCGAAAGAAACGACCAAGTTTAATAGCCTTTTTAAATTTCCATTTTAGCTTAGTTCCAAAGGTTGCAAGTTGAGCACAGCGGAAGAAGCGATTGGAAAAAGCTTGACTAAATCTTGAAGGAAGAGATCGGTTACTTTAATAATAATAACTTCACTGTACGTAGTTCTTCATGACATTTCTTCTCGCTTCCCGCGGTCCTCTTTTAAGGTGTATTTCGTAGCGGACGAGGGGGATTGCGTGATCCAATTTTCTAGACTGTTTTTTCGCACATCTACGCGTCACGTCCAAACCTTTACAAGTCACGCAATTATCATTGCACGTGCATGAAAAGCGTGACCTTCTGACCTACAGATATTGATTGCCACAATGGTGGCGAAGAACCAGAAATATTTCTATCTTTTCTATCTTCTTCTATGCAGTAAATTGTGATCAACATCGAATTTCTGCTCACAATTTCAATACATCTTCAGGCATGAATAGTCATGAGAACTTAGAAAACGGTCATAAACTAAACCCAAATGCCTCCAACTGATACTACAAGAAAAATATGAAAGTCGGAAAGGAGAAAATTGAATTTTAACATCAGGTCTGCAAAGTCGGGCAGTCGTTTCTGTGTGACTGTCTTGCGCGGTAAGTGCTCTTGAAAGACTAGAAGTGTAAACATTTGAACTTTTTAAGCATTTTTTCGCCAGTCTTTCAAGTGTAAAAAGGAAGCACTTCATTGTTTCTCACTGTGCAAGTCGTCTCTTTCCTCTGTGTAAATGATAAGGCGGAAGTACTTTGGAAATAAAACCAATATATCGAAATAATCAGTTTTATCGTGCGAGGACAAGAGAGAGACGATAAGTTAAAATATCGGATTTCAAAGCAATATTTACTGATGAGTCTATAATCTAAATATATACTTAGACACGTTGCTAGTGCTTAGAAATGTCCGTTAGGAATCCCTAAGGTTTTTCTAGACCATGAAAATCGAACGAGACAAAACGAAAACAAATTAAAACCACAAACACAACGAAAGCACCTAATTCAAAAATCACCTGAAATTGCCAAACTGACTGGGACAAGTAACCAGAAAACGCATAAATGTCATTATCATGGGGGTTGGCAACTTTTTCTCTGAGGGGAGATAAAATAAGCCCCTCCCCCCCCCTTTTCGCTGTCCCCGCTTTCCCCAGCCTCACCAGGGATGTGGAAGAGATCAAAAACCAGGGAAAACAACTTACCACTTCGGAATTCGACTGAAACTGAGCTGTGCCAAAATAGTCTAAGTGCAACAAAAGTAGCAGACTTAATATACCCAGAAGAGCATAATTTATGTACAACTCATAAATTCTATTTGTTTACTGTCTATGTATTGACTGGTTGTTTGTTAGTTCAGGAGTTTGAAAATTTGGAAAACGTGTTTCGCATCACAAATAACAAGCATACATAAATATATCATTGGCACAAAATCAGTTAATTCTAGATCCAAAGTGACCCAACAGCGACCCCACTCGAGGCGAAGTGACGAGAAATCTTGAGGGCAAACATAAAAGGCTTCTGTTTAAAGATCGTCTAATGTACAACATCACCGTAAATATCTTGTATTCTCAGTATTTGTTGTTAGTTTTATCTGATCAGAGGATATCGTCGATTTTACCCCCACCTCCTCACCCCACACTAGAAAAAGGAACTTTCATTCACCAAGAATTGCGTTCATAAGAAATTAGTGAGAGATTTTCATTTTTATTTGTAAATTCTTAAGTGTTCACTTTTCTTTATTTCCTAATTATCTACAATACATAAGTGTCTCCGTGATAACTAGCATGTCTTCATTGTTTGCACTGGATTAAACTACATTTTGGCATCCACGACAACCAGACTGAGTATATATTTCTCTATAAAAATACGAAAATTTAAATGCATTTTTTCGTTAATATCAGGGTTTTACACTTAGCACCGCTTTAACAAACATGTGAAATCTAAAGAGAGTTAAAAGTACTTGAAAGAAAGATAGTTTTGCTTTTTCTCGATCACCTGCTATTGATTGGCATAACATAATTAATCAAAGGTTTTTTTGTTTTAATTTTGCATGTTCTTCCTCTAAAAATAACAAGTCAAAAAGGAAACACCCCACCTAAAAATGCTTCAAAGTTCTTTTACTTCATGTTAACGTTATTTTGCCTTACGTATAAACATAATAATCCAGCAGCGATTTGAAAGCCACTCGATGCACTTCGTGTATTTTCATTTTTACCGGACAATACTGGCATGAAAGAACAAGACCAGCCCTGACAGCCCTCTCGCAGCTCGGTTGTAAGTTATCTCATTCTTATCGGTTCTTAAATGTTGGCGTCTGTCCCCTATTCATTAAAACGTATCCAGTTTCGTTAAGTGTTATATGCAGCTCAACTTCCGGGGCATGGGGGGTTGGTACTCCCATAGATAAGCTATTTAGGTATGTGCCGCCGTGAAGGGTATGGTTTTCAGGCAGTTTAGTCTCATCCTCTGAAACCCACGGGCTACTAGCCGGGACGATGCGATATTTTCGGGCGAGCGATATTTTCGGGCGAAAGTTTACTATAAGAGCTGAAGAGCCCCTGGGAACTTATTCTTACCGAACCACTTCCAGAAATGGTCGAATTCCGCTGCGCTGATTGGGCAGAAAAATATTTTTCTGCCCAATCAGCGAGGAGCTCAAGCCGGATAACTCTGCCGCCTTCTTATACGAAGAAGTTTTCTTCATCGATCGACCTAGTTGCTTGGCCCGTACAACGGGAAGGTTGTCGTGGAGAGTTTCAGAAAAAAAAATTCAACCAAGCCGAGGAAATTATTAATTATTACAATGACATTAATAGTTTAGGTCTGTTATTCAGGCCATTCAACGAAGACAAATCATTAGCTTGGCTCGACAACGAAATGAGAAATGTTGTAGCTGATATCAAAAATTTATAAAATAATTTCTAGAAATAATAAAAATAGCCTATATTTTATTATAATGGTTGTGAAGAATGTGAAAGATAACTGCAGTCAGTTTAAAGCATTCAGCATTTGATATTCGTCAAGGGCAACCTGAGGAAAAACACAGGAGAAATGTAAGAGAAAATGATGTTCACAGCACCGTGTCTACTTTAACGATTACAAAACATAAAACTCACGAAAAAACAATAACAAACAAGTTAAAACAATATAACTTCTGCACATGCAAATACAAGATAACGTTAAAAACAAGATAAAATGTTAGAAAAAAACAACAAACAGAGATATACGTAAGATAAAAACAATTAAGCACAGAAAAGCGATTGCCTTGCATTTGGCAAGGGAAATATGGTGCAATTCTCTCAGTCATAAAAGTAAGGCACGAGACAAATTTTGGCAATACACTGCGTCACAATCATTAAGCCCGAAAGACACTTAATTAAGTGAACGCCGCTCAAAGGTCTTGATGTAAACATGATTTCCTTGCTTACTCAACTACAAAGACATACCTCCGAAAGAGTTGTTAGTTTATAATACGTACATATATCTATAAAGGTTTTTCGAAAAGGGCTTTGTGGTTGAATAGTTTCTGCTCAGAAATGACATTAGATTAACAGTATTTTGCACGATAAACTTAATTTAGTAATTTAGTTAAGAAACTATCTTAAAGTGCTAATTAGTTAAGAAAAAACAACTACAAAATTGTTTTGACTTCAAGTTTAAATCAAGCTCTGAAAGACAAACAAATTGACTTTCAAAACACTGAGCGCGCGTCATTATGGAACGACCTTTGATTACTCCCCAAACAGGTTAGGAACATTAGTAACATTAGCATCCACAGGTTGGCTAGCTGTTATTATATCAAAACCAAATAGGATATCAGCATGAGATAGTATGTGTATTAAAGGAGTGACAACAAACTTCATTGTGTAATGAACTGACTTAATTAGACAATTAGACTTAAAGAAACTTTGAAAAACATCAAAGGTTCGCTGTTGATAATCAGCAAACGAAACGTATCGCTTTAGCGGCACGTGCCATCACAATACTTGTTTTCGCATGTGTTGTCTGCGTTCAATTGGCTTCCCGCAGGTGGACTAATTGCAGCTGTGAACAGGTTTCCCACGTGCTGGAAAAACCACAACTGGTGTTACATTAACAGGTGTATCAAGCCTGTAAACAGACTGTACGTGACTAGAGCGTGTTGGCGCAATGACAAGTGCAATTAGGAATAGAATCTTTAATCAACAAAAGATACACCTGTTGGAAAATGAATTCAAACGTAGTGGCTTAACAAGTAAACTTTGTGTTGCGTTTTCTCGTTTTTACAAAGAATTCTTGTTTTTAACGCTGTGAGTAATCGATCCGACTGTCCTGTGACTCACTCAGTCTTGTAATAGGCGTTTTCGGACTCTTTCACTGTCTGACGGGTCTAACGGAGGATTAAAACAGCTTTGCTACTTTAACTTAGAATGAAATTGTATCTTTACAGTGCGAGAAGTGTGAAAACTAACCATTACAGCAAAGTGTTTTATGCGCTCTTGAAAGTAAGTGCGAGATGGTTACTACTCAACAAAATTCGCGTTTTTCTCAAGAATGAAGCTGAATAACGTTACTCAGCAGAATCTACTACGCAGTCGCATGCATGTCTGCTTGAGCTAACAAATAACCAGTAGCTATTCATGTATTCCTCCCTTTTTTGTAATCTTTCTTAGTTTGACTTGAAATCTCTTGTACTATTCACTGCTTGCCAAATCGGGAGGAAAGCTTTTTTTTTAAAACTAAAGGTGCCAACAAAAGCGTAAGATCTCCCGTCTATCTACTGGTTGGTGATAGGCTCAGTAGTCACGTTGTTTGCCTTTGAAAAGAAACAGTGTTATGATGAATTCAGTGTTGTGGGAGCGACCTGACAGAATGCTCCGAGGTAACCTACAATTTACTATACTGTCACTCAGAAGACGTTTACCTCGCTCATTAAAAAGATTTAGTAAATATCCACCGTTATTATATAGACTAGTAAGAGGTTATTATACTTTACCACTTCGGTATACAAGCATGTAGCGTTACGGAACATGGAGAGAATCGGCCCTCAGTGCATGATCCGGTCACATGATACGGAATAAATTATGCTGGGACGCAAATAACGCAGTGGGACTTTCAAAACAAAGAAAAGTCGGGCTGGATTGGTACGAGTTCCTTGTTCTGGAAGTCCCACTGAGTTATTTGCGTCCCAGCACAATTTATTCCGTACCATGTGACCGGATCGTGCAAAGGGCCTATTGTACAATCAAGTGAAACAGCTATTCCACTCCTGCCACCCATTGCAGCCGAGAGACAAACCTGCTTGACCAGTTCCTAATGCTGGTCTTTGGAATTTTCCCTCTGAGCCTGCGTGCTACAGGTCTTCTGGTCAGCAAGCAGTGCTACTTCTGGTGGACAGTGGCACGTAAAGCCTTCTGGGTAAAGATCCACAGGAGCTAATAAACAGATGTGACTGCAGCCTCCAAACTCTACAGTGACATTGCAGGGATTCTTTCCTGTGAAACAACGAAAAAACAACAGCGATCAACAATCTAAATTCTGAAAGAATGAAAGATGCGAATGGAGCCATGACACTACTGGAAGAAAGACCTGAAAAAAAATTCAGGCTTTGAACGGGATTCGAACCCAAGACCTTTGCGTTACCGGTGCAATGCTCTACCAACTGAGCTATCAAAGCCACATGAGAGCGTGTCTGGGTTCGGACTTTCATGTTCAGTGGACGTAATACTTGGCTTAAGTATATGAATTCCATGGAAATAGATGTCCAACAGTAGCGAATGAAAGAGGCGAATGCAGCCATGACACTACTGGAAAAATGACCTGCAAAAAAGGCGTGGGTTAGAATCCCGATCAAAGCCTGATTTTTTCAGGTCATTTTTCCAGCAGTGTAATGGCTGCATTCGTATCTTTCATTCTTTCATTATTTAATCGCTATTGTTGGACGTCTATTACCATGGAAAAATTCTCCCTACAATATCGATACGTTGTCATTCGGACAGGTGTTGAGAATAACAAAAATAATCTACCAAGGAATACTGTTTTGTTGTAACATCAAATGTCCAAATTCCCAAGATCATATGCGCGCCCTTAAAACGTGAAAGATGGCTTCAGCTGAAAGTCAGAGATTTTGTCCCAGATGTCCCAGTTTACGTTTCATAGCCCAACGATTTCGGTTTCCAGGCCAGGGTACATATTCCAATTTTTCTTTCATAAGGTACAGGTCACGCTACTTTTATAGTCTATACTCTTTAAGATCACATCTCTCGACGACCTCGACCAGTGAGCGAAAGACAATTCTCTCACTTACTGTAAAATGTGTAACTAACCTAATGGCTGCCTCTGCTGATGAAACACTGCAACATCCATGACGCCGGGCAGATAGGAGGCCAATACAACTTCTTCGCCACCCGTGAACTTATTTGCCTTGAACAATTTTTCACCTTCCCAGTCGGTCCAATACACATTGTCCTGGAAAACAGAGATTCCAAAGGGATGTTCAAGAGATCCGCTTTTTAAAACAATTCTGCGATAGTTTCCATTAAGATCGGACGATTCGATGGTGTTAATTCCTACTTTCGCGTCAGTCCACCAGATTCTGTTTAAAGTGTAGTCTATGGTCAATCCGTTGGGCCAACCAATGTTTTTGTTCACAATAACTTGACGTGATTTGGGGTCACCGTTCATTCCGCATTTTTCTATTTTAGAATTATCGCCCCAGTCAGTCCAGAACAAGTAACTGAAAGATGAAAACGAAAGTTTACTTACTGACATTCCACAAGCATACCATATTTTTCTTGTAAGGTCACAAGATAGACGATGACAAAAAACTGTAAAAAGCAAACTGTGACATCCGATTCCCATACAGACAATGTTATATCTGGTATGTTTGACTTCCAAAACCACGCAAAGCTGTACAATCAGGACGCAATGCACAATGAAACAGATGGAATGTAAATGCGCGCACAAAACCACCGGGTCAGGGAGGGTACCCCCAGTAACAGATTATGTGGGGAGGCAGGGCCCGAAAAGGGTACCCTTTTCAACCTTCAGGTATATGAAAGGGTAGGGATTTCACAAATTCAGGTATATGAAAGGGGAGGGAAGTCTTACGTTAACAAATAACGTGAACGGAATCTGAATTTATGAAACCTGTTTTTGGGTTAACATCTCTTCTGGTAATGCTTAAAGGAGCAGTGTCACGAGGATTTTGCTGTTTTAGGTCAATTCTGTGCTAAAATCATTACTTTGAGGCTTTAATCATAAACAAAATGCTTCTGTGAAGCTTCGACAGAGATATCAAATGAATTTTATCAGAGAGGGCTAACCGTAATAAATTTCTTGAGGATTTTTGGAACACGTAGCATCAAAACTCGAAAAAATCGGCCAATTTTTTCAAGTTTCAATCCATTTCCATCCATGACATCCATAGTGACAGGCGACAGAAAACAGTTTCAGTACATTCAAATAGTATTTAATAACAAAACTAGATCATTAGTTTTGGAATTCAACTGATGAGAAGACACCTTCTGGCTTTTTATAAAGTTGCCAAATAGCGTGACAATGCCCCTTTAATGTTCTTCCGTAATATTGTTCGTTGACCTTATTTCAAGGGTTTAGAAAAAGAATGCACTATTCTTTAGTAGTTACATGAAAGGATATCTTTTTCTCAGTAAAAGGTATATGACTACCGTTTCTGTCAAAATGGCATACAAAAGGGTAAGGGGATGACCCTCCCCATACAAAACTTGCCTCCTCCACGGGCTTTTCTTATATTTTTTCTCAGTGCAAAGAGCGAGTGGGAGACTGGGAGTGAGAAAAAGGGCGCGAGCAGGAACCGGTAACCATGATTCCCTGCACCCCACCTCCTCAGTAGTTAATCAATTTCGCGTGGGCGACTGGGGACGAGGTAGGCTCCCCTCTCGGGGGAGAACAGAATAATTACCCGATAAAAGGATGCACTGCTATGGCTCTGGGTCTCAAAAGGTCTGACTGTACAAGGCTCAGACGATTTCCACCATTTAAATCAGCTACTTCAATTCTGAGCATTCCTGCATCTGTCCAGTACAGCTTTTTGTTGATCCAATCTACAGCAATTCCTTCAGGCGAGTCGAGATCTTCTTTGATAATCACTTCAACATCAGAGCCATTTTCCACGTCTACCCTTTGAATAGTCTCACTCATTACGTTACTCCAGTAAACGTTTCCATCGTCGAAGTCGAAGTCCAAACCAACCACAGCTATCTGATCAGGGATCAACACATCTTGATGTGTTGTATTAAATCGAACACGGCGTAAATCAATTCGACTTGCAATTAAAATGAATCCCTCATCGCCTAAAAATGATGAAAAGAAAGGTATTATTATGAATCTGAATATACTTTTCACGGATGGATCAGATTCCCGCTCACTTGATGGATACTGGATGTGTCTTCTGAACTGAAAATTTGTCAAAACACATTTTTTAACTGTTTAGAGAGTTCTAGTCTGCGGCTTACCATACTTAAAAAGGCCGTAATTCTGCTTGCTTTTCCTTTCAATCTCAGAAATATGTTTGGGAAGAGAACAGGGTTTTATATTTTGTTCAAAGGTTTCACTATTATGCCTCAATTTTACTTTTCCGATGCTTGCTCTAGCTTGGTTTCTAGTTATGAAAATAAGTTTTCTAGTGATGAAAAAACTTGCTCTGATGCCGACAGATGAAGACGGCAAAACCTGCCGGCACATACCGTCTGTACCGTGTCGTCTGTGACGGGTGCCAAGACTTCTCGTGGACTGCCCATGGATCCCAACCTTTCCCCAATTTTTCTCACCATTATTCCGGCAAAATGCTCAATCTTTCCCCTCATTACTACGCTCAAATTGATGCCAGCACAATGTGTAAAATCCTAGTGGAGAATTCTGATCAGTTTGAGGTAAAAATTTTCTTTCAACAAATCGATGCAAAAGCCCCACAAACCCCCCAAATATCATAGTGTTTGTGGTAGATAGAACACAATATATTCTAGTTGATAAATTTCGACATTCTCGTCAACTCTCTGATTGACAATGTATGGATATTGTAAGGAGAAATAAAATGTTCATCACTCTAGTGTATAAAGATGCGTGTCGACATCAGAACCACTTCTTACCCAGAGCGCGGCATGTTTTATTGTCTGATGTTAATTCGTATCCTTCAGCACATTTACAACTGTAAACACCTTCTTCAAAGGAACAACTTTGGCTGCAGCCTCCGAGGATTTGACATCTTTCCTCATCTACAAAAATAAAATAATTCTTAGCCAAGACGCAACCTTCTAAAAACTTCAGCCTAAATTTTGCAAGTTCGTCGTTTGTAATCCATGTTAATCTTCTCCATCCTTAACCATTCTTGTTCCTTTATGGTTTACTATTATCTCTTTGGTGTTTTTCTGTCTTTGTACAGTATTATTTTCAGGTTTCCTTCAATTTTAAGGTCATTTTGTATGTGGACCGCAAACTAACTCAAAACACTTTGACTGAGCTCCTTTAAGTCACCTGTTAAGTCGCACTCGGAGAGCCTAAGCTTATCGTAGTTTCTGTAGCACGAAGAAATGTAGGAATATTACTATTCCCCTGGGTTCCTGGGTGGGATGCTAATACACCCGGCACCAGGTCACCCCGCCGCCGCACCTATCCCCCATCCCAGTATTTCGTTAGCTTTCCCTATATCAACCTCGTTCCCAGGGTCTCTCATATCACTGTATTGTGTGTTGCCCATTTGGCTTCTTTCCTCGGCTGCTAACTATCCAAGGAACAACACCCTATTATTAGATTCATTCGGAACGGGAACCTTTCCACAGATCACCTAGAGCAAGCCTGTAGCTTTCCAGACGCGGTCTGTGATTGGAGAACGAAACAATAGATGATACAACAGAAACAATGCCCCTAGCCCTGATAACAAAGGAAGCTACAGGTCATACGGACGAATGAAAATAGAGGTCTGGAAGAGCTACAGGATTACTGATCAACTACTCAGTCTTCATACAAAGCCGAACAACAGCATCAACAAGCGTTTTTCTGTGTGTTTCTCGCTGTACAATTTTAAGCAAAAATTTCAGCAGTCAATTTCAGTTCAGGTGTACCTCTCTGATCGTTACTGTATTTATAAGACTTTCTGTGGAATACACCTAACGAATTTCCTCGCTTTAAGCTACTCAATTCACGGTAGAAAAGTCTGATATTGAGTGATACGCAACGACTGATAGAAATATTTTTTGTCGTGCACCGGAATTTAACACCTGAAAAACAATTTTGGAGAACTTAACTGGTGAACTAAATGCACTAACATAAAGTAGTTCGAAATAAGTATGTTCTTAAATACGTCTTTCTTTGTGTAGTGTTTTTACGATGTTTTGTAGAGGGCTCGTAAGCTATTTCAATGACAAAGACCTCGCTCACAGTTTTTCACTACATGGACCTTCCAGTCGGCAAATAAGTTATATTTATCACAATACGAAGTTACGAGAAATTTAAGTTCTCGATCAATTAATAATTTTTTACCTAGCCGTTTAGTGACATTTACATGGTATTCACTTCTTCACAGGTAAAATGCATACTGGCCAAGTGGCTCATCAGACCGGAACTTATCGTCGTTTGTGCAGCATGAAGCCGCCATGAGTATTTACTTCTTTAAAAAGCAGTGGTTTGAAGACATGAAAGAAAACATCAGTTAAAGTGACAGATGTAATGCAGTTCTTGATTTTTAATATTTACGGAGTTGAATCAGCAACACAAAACATTTCGTAGGCATGGCTTTACATCAATAGAAAAGTAAGTAACCTAAAACTAAAATGCATAAATGTCGTATGACAATTAATTATCAAGTTTGAATAACCATGGTCGTATGTACATCTCAGTATGAATAAATAATCTCACTTTTAAATATAAAATAAATACAATAAATAGTTTTAACGAACTAGGTCGATAAATATTTTAGGCAGTCAAAAACAGCTTCACTTAAAGAAGTACTCCACTGTCGGCACTGTTCATGTCATAAACATTGTTTTGTAATTTTAAAATTAGCAGATCTCTTTCTTGTTTAATCAGTTGGTTAATTAAACAGTGGTACCCACTTCAGCCACAGCATGAACTCCCAGAACGACACTTTTCCATTGTCATCTTTGTCCATTTTCGTGAAGGCTTTGTCCATGTTGATGGTTTCATAACCGAAAAACCTCATCATCCGTTCAAACTGAGCTCGGTCGAGCGTGTCGCTGTCATCCGTGTCAAACCTCTTGAAATAGTCGAACGCTTTGCACAGGCTGCGAAACTTCGCTTTGTTGTTTAAAACTTCGAAATGTTCTTCGCTACGAAGCCAGTCACAAAATTCTTCAAACGAAATGTCGTGGTCTCCGTTCTTGTCCAACAGCATAAAGTAAAGCCAGGATTTTTCACGGTCGAGGCCTAAATCTCCTTCTAACAGAGTTTGCATTTCTTCTTGTTCCAGTTTACCGTTTCCATTTATGTCGTATTTGTCGAAGAGACTTCGAATGGCTATAGCAGGGGCATTTTTGTCGAAATAACTGAACCCAGCCTGCATTTTTGAAATACTGATCAGTTTTTAAAACAACTGCTTGAGTCAAACAAGACGTTCTTCTGTTTAGTTTTGTGCAAGAAGTGTACAACATGCTCGGTTATATAGCAATCAGAACTGCAAAACCTTTCTAAAAATAGCACCATACACTAGCCTCGTACAACCTTCCTGAAGTTCTTGGAAAGGAAATGAACTCTCGGTATCCATAGGGCTTGGTTACTGAATAATAGCTTGGAGGCCCAGCCTGTTTGATGAAACAATTATCATTTCAATTTGATTGAACCAGAACGTTTTGCATAAAGGCGCAGTTCCGGCCAACCGACAACATGATGTCATGGCATAAATTTCATTGTGGCAACACTCACGGGTAAAATAATGTCAACAAATCAGTCTTTTGGAGGAGTTCTGTTAAATACAAGTTTGACAAGAACCTTAAGTCTGATCGAATTTGCAACATTGATAATAAGGAGCTTTTTAGCCGTCTCTAGAAAGTCGTTTCTAGGATGTCCTCACAATTTTTAAAGTAATTTTAAATCAGACAACGAACTTGCAAATATATTTCTAAATGGCACAAATAAAACAAGGATAAGAACAATTATCGTAGAAGAACGATTTACGTAGCCCCGTTGCCTTCCTGTATTGCGAAATAGCGTCAAGGAACTTTAAAACCTAATTACATTCGTGCAAAATGCTGTTAATTGAATATGTTCGACATTCTGATCACAAAGCATTTAATGTGATGCAAACATAGCCAAGCCATTCTTCCGTTCTAGTTTCCTTTTATCGACCGCAGAGCTGGAACGAAGTGTTTCTGTGAATGTAGTTACGTCAAAATGGGTTTTCCCTACACAAAAAGATTCCCCTAATTCAGCATTACACATCCACCGGAACTTCTAACTGAAATGTGCTATCACTTGAATGTGCAAAGGGGACTGAAGAACTTGCAATGCGATGCTTTCGTTTCTTTTCCATCGAAAAATTGCTTTAACTGACTGACAGAGCCAATTCAACTGCACAGTGGTCGTTTTAAGAATATCATTTCTTTTTTCAGAATATCGTTGGAAAGCCTTCTCAATCTTCCCGAGTCTTTCTCGCGTTCTGATACGTGACTTTTGGGGTACTTTGTTTGAGGAAGTCACAACACTCAAATTCACCACACAAACATGAAGTATCAATAAAACTGAATGCGCTCATTTCCCCTTTTTTTTAATCGATCCGACAAGTTTTACTTTGCAATTGATCTACCAATGAATCCGACAGACCTTTGACGATCTACGCGTAGTTTTCGTTTTCACGACACACAGCCCGGCTCTCGCAGGTATTCCCAAAAGGTCCCAAAGGTTTATCATGAGTTGGAAAGTTATGTTTTGAAAGAAAATTTGATGACTCGTATAAGTAACATGTCATTTTATGTCAAGTTTGTTGGATAGATAGTGTTTTGTTAGTAAGCAGCCGATTTCACCGTCACTGTGCAAAGCGGCACAAAAGACTGAATTAAGTTTGCTTGCAAAACTTGAACGCTTCGTTCAAGCGGGCTGGCTTAGGAAAAAAAAATCTAAATAATAAAAAGACAACAACAATAGGCAATTTTCGTGTTGCCTTTTGCTTTTGTGTCAAAACCAGTATTCGCGCTAACCATTCATTTGAAAACGAGTTCCGCCTACAGCTTGATTTTCATACAAATCAAACTTACGAAGACTCGTTTTGAAACAGAGGCACAAGGCAACATTCCTCTTCTTAGTACCAGGGGCTGAAGGAAGGATATTCCTTTGGTCACTTAAAGCATTCCCTCCTTTTTCTCAAAAGCATACAATTTTAAAGGAGGTTTCTGCTACCTACAATTCAAATAATTTCCCTGTCCCAAGCCGCGTCCTGCCGGGTGGGGGTATCTTATGTGTGTGGAAGTGACGTTATACAGAATAACATAACATAAGTTAATTTCAAAATGGTAGATAAACAAAGGACTTAAGAAACCGCTTAAGTTACACTCGGTACAAACTGACCCACACCGCAGCCACAGCCAGAGCTCACCAGTTACTGTATTGTTGTCCTACTGTCGGGGAGATATACTAGTCCAACACTAGGTCACCACCTCGCCCCCCCCCCCCCCCCTGCCCTGTCTTGTCCAGCCGGAATACAAACTATTATAAAGCTAGCCAAATGTTGCTCGCTTGGGACTAGTAGCTGCAACCCCCAAGAAAAAATCTTGCTTTTCTCTGCCATATAATAAATCATTTATTGATCAAACTTGTCCTCGTTCTTTTTCTGGCACTTTTTTTGAACCTCGACCGCGTTTCGGTCCAGAAACACACAAAAAATACTTTGCCAACTTAACCACACGCTTTGTCAATAACCCATACACAATGACATCAGCTAGAATTTGAATCCAAGACCACTCGATCCTGCCTAAATCAGGAACTACCACGCTTCTTCAAGGCGTTCAGTTACTTTGGGCGCAGCGCGAGAAACGGCGAGCGAAGAAATAGAGGAGAAGCGCAGGAAGGAAAGGGAAAGAACTTTCTCCCGCAAAAGTTATCCCTTATTTTTTCGCTCGCTGTTTTTTCGCGCTGCACCTCAACTAACTGAACACCTGGAGGAGGCTAAGAACAAGCTCGAAATAAAATGAAAACAAAGAACATTTTTTCGTAACGTACCACAACCTTGCTCATCGTCAAAGCAATCGCTTTTGCCATCACACCTCGCAGTCAAGTCTATACACTTTCCATTTTTACAGACGTACTGTTGTGCCCCACAAGGACCGTCATCTAAAAAGCAAACAAAGTCAACTTCATGTTTTCAAATGGTAGTCAAGAGAAAAATAGACAGTACCTTAAACAGCGACTGCGTCCAAATTCACACTCACTTTAAGATTACCGTATACCTTCAGACCGCAATTTTCTTCAAATTTCGATTTTTCGGTTTAAGGTGGCTCGAAAGAGTTTCCAGCACTTAGATTTCAATGGGTCGTTATAACCACTCTTTATCACTTGATGCTACAATCATGGTATCAAAAAACTGCCCAATCATTGGTGAACACGTTGTCAATAGTTTACCATAGCAACAATATGACCTGCTTAACACATCCTCTCTGTAGGTGAGGTTTAGAGCCACCTTAAATTGTCCGAAAATTTAAGGTGGCTTTGAACTCCACCTACAGATTTTTTTAAACTTTGCCCGGCAAAAATTGCGCCCAATCATGCTTATCATATGTTGATAATATAAAAAAAATTCACCGTGCCGTTTTTGAATTATAAGCCCCTAAAGCTGTAATTAAGGGTGTGTTTACCAGGTTGCACTGTTGCTATGGTAACCTATTATGTTATGAAAATGACAACAACGTGTTCACCAATGATTGGGCAGCTTTTTGATACCATGATCGTAGCATCAAGTGATAAAGAGTGGCTATAATAACCCATCAAAATGTAAATGCTGGAAACTATTTTGAGCCACTGTAATGATCCAAATGAAATCTCTAATGTAAAAAAAAAATCATTGAAAAAAATTAATATTGGCAGAGAAATGGCGGTTTTAAGTTTTGGCCGGAAGTAAAAATTACCCGTCTGATTGACACATTTAGCGCTGTTTTCTCGAATCAATTTTTTCACTTGAAGCAGACACTGTAAAGAGCTAAAACTCACAGGGAATTTGTCCGATTGTCCCCAAATTTTGACAGTGGGTAGATTAACACATAAACAACAAATTTGTCTGCGAATTTTTCTTTCGAAATATTTTTTCAATGAGAGCGATTTTTGTACCAACACTTCACATTCTTCTAATACTATTTCGAAAAAGTTCCATAACTTTTCACTGCAACTGAGTATATGGCAAAACGCTGACACCGTTTTTAGCGCTTTGGAATAAATTAAACTAGCGAAAGACAAAATTCGCTTTGACTTGTAGCTTTGAAAAGGTGATTCGGACGCTAGCATTTAGAAGTCGTGAAAAATTCGACAATTCATTTTATTTTAAAATTATTGGTATAGTTGGATACCCAGCTCTGTAAGGTTTAATTAATTTGATATAGGGGTTTATGTATATACAGTTTACACTGGACGCGCTACATTGCTTGGACGCGAGACACCCCTGTCTTCGAATTTTCTCAACAATTATTTACTTTACACCTTTATTTACTGTCTGAACAACCTTTTGAATGCCTTCAAAAGTATGCAGACATCTCTTCTCTAAACAGTTCTGTATTGTGAATTTCTATCAAGATATTACAATAACTGGAGGGTTATTTCAGCCTCCAGTCTCATACTGTACCTTTCTTCTTATCATAACTAAATTATAACTATAAATATGCAAAATGTACCATAGTAGATATCATTGTTATTATTGTTCATATCAAGTTCCTCACCACATGTTTTCTCGTCTGATTCATCTTGGCAGTCAGGTTTACCGTCACAGTGTTTGGATTTCTCAACACATCCGTCTGAATGACACTGGAACTCGCTATTGTTGCATCGCCGAGGAGGACTGGGGCTAGTAGTTAAGCAATTCAACTCGTCTGAATTGTCGCTGCAGTCTGTATCTCCATCACAACGCCAACTGACATGAATACACGAACCATCTGCACACTGGAATTCTCTCCTGTTACATGTCGGAAACACTTGAGTGCAATATACCTCGTCTGAATTGTCAGAGCAGTCTCGATCACCATCACAGATCCAGCCCTTGGGAACACAGTCCCCGTTGTCATGGCACTTGAAGTAGTTTGCACTACAAGTGCTTGTGCAGTTTTCTTCATCTGATTTGTCTGGACAATCGTTGTCGCCGTCGCAAACGAACAACGCTAAGGTACACGTTCCACTGTCTCGACACTGAAATTCTCTGACACTGCAGGGGTAAGTGCTGCTAGTGGTACAGTCCTCTTCATCGGACTGATCAGTGCAGTCAGGTTCACCATCGCAAAGCCAGGTATTTGGAATACACTTTCGGCTCTCTCTACAGCGAAATTCTGACGACGATTTGCATGGCCCGTCAGCTTTAAAACAGATGCTTAATGTTAGAAAACTTAAACCGGATGTAAATACTCGGTCTGGTTCTATCCGTGTAAACCATTTCACGCAGAACAATGCGCTGTCGATATTTATATCATAAATAATACTTCTCCTCGATTTTTCGCGGGGCGAAAGGTTGTTTGTTACTGATTTCACTGGCTTTTATTTTAAGGCGTTAGCAATCTTCAACAAAATGAACCATGATCGAACGAACAAAGAACGAAAACACGACTGACTGACTGACTGACTGACTTTTATTTCTTTACCTAAGGTTATTATTGACATAAATCCCAAGTGGTTACGAATTTCGCAGGCTTTTATTTTAGGTGTTAGCAGTCTTCAGCAAAATCAAACCAAGACAGAACGGACGAAGAACAAAACCACGACTCACTGACTGACTGACTGGCTGGCTGGCTGGCTGACTGACGGGCTGTTTGACTGACTGACTGGCTGGCTGGCTGACTGACGGGCTGGCTGACTGACGGGCTGGCTGACTGACGGGCTGGCTGACTGACGGGCTG
>CM042757.1:2417631-2431463 GCA_022496165.2 Catalaphyllia jardinei
AGTCTTTGATGCCGGCGGTTGGAGAGTAGTGCTGTTAAGGTTTTCAGCAACGCAGATCTCTTCTCCCAATTTTGGAAATCTGTCGCATTTTAAACTCTCTGGCCATACGAATCCAAAACGGTTCATCAGCGCCTCGCAGCCGAGTTTAGCACTCTTACAAAGAGAGCGGCAAGGCGGAACTAGAGTACTTAACACCGTGCAAATCGGAGCGTAGACGGAACAAAGAAAAAATGCCAAATCTTTAGAACAGGCCACTTTAACAAGAGGAAAAAACTGGTGCACCTCAGAAGCAGCTTCTTGTTGTGATCTATGATTCAACATGTTTGGAAACATTGTGTGATTATATTCAAGACCCTGGCAGAGCGGGATAGTGAGTGGTTCACAGACTCTCTGTTTGCTGGTGGGAGATGTAGTATCCAGTGGGGAGAGGGTTGGGAAGAATTTTTCACATCTGCTTCCACTGTAATTTGGAGGACAACTAAAAAGAAAAAAATCATAGAAATAATTGTGTTGCCTTTTGTAAATGCTATAAAGTAAAAAAGAGAAGAGGAATAAATGGAATACTGTCACTCACGATTTTACAAATGGAAGACGAGAAAAAGAAAGCGTCTAGAAGTGCTCTGTATTTTACAACTGAATTAGGTCCGTCTGTGGCTTAGGTGAAACAAGATTTATTATCGTTCCGTATCCTTGCTTGAACTGTAACTCAAAACGTTTTTAAGTCACCCGTCTGCCTATCTGAGCTTACCTGCAGGAGGGAAGAGTGTCGGCTTGTTCGATACACGTGCCACCATTGAGACAAGTTTTTTCTTTGCACAAAAACGCATCTATGGAAAAAAAGAGAGCAAAAGTCGTTGTTTGGTCTTTCTTTAGGGGGTGTTCCTTTCATCGCCAATACTCTTTAATGGAGGTTGACACAAGATTTTGAGCAGGCGAACCTAAGAGAGAGGCCCGCGTGTTGATCCCCCTGTTATGTAAACAATTGCAAGGCGCTGAAGCCCAGCGAAATCACTCTAATAAATTCTTAATGGTTTTTCGAACGCCATCAGTGCAAAAAATAGGTAAATATATGTACCAGGTTTTGACATGTCGTGAAGTAACCGAGTGAGAATGGGCGCGTTGTAATACAAGCACGTATGTTGATTTCTGGGCATATTCTGTTGGACAGTAGTTACTCCACATCGACAGGATTTCAGGAAAAACCTTCAGTGTAGACATTCAAACATCACCGCGTAAGTTTTACCTGTAGAATTGCACGTCCTTTGATCTTGTAGGAGCACTAGCCCTGGTGGGCAGAGACAAGAAAATCCCTCTGGACTAAGACTTTTTGGAGCTAATAAACAGACATGACTGCAGCTTACAGTGTCCGAAGTGGAACGACATGGGTTAACTGAAATAAAATAGAATGGCCGTCACCTACACACAAACAGCAGAGCAACGGAGATCAAAATTCTTGAATATGCAACAAATATTTTTCAATGAACACGTGAATGGAGGGATGAAGGAATTCCTAAACAAAAAGGCAAACAAAAAAACAGACAGACGGGTTTTCTAAATGAAAAGAATTATGTTCGGTGACAACGCCCTTGGTTAACGCGAAAGAAACGATAAAAACATCATCTGAGGGGTGCAGGCATTATTCCAGAAGTAGTAATTTTTGCAAGGACCACCGTGACAAAACAGAAGTACAGGATCCTCTCGTTTGAGAGGATCTAATCAGCTATAGGTTGAATAACAGACGAAAAAAGCAAGGCTGATTGCACAGTATAGGGATATATTTTCCAATATTTCGGAAGGCACGGCCTTCCTTCTTCAGGGTTTTATAGAGTATGACTCTAGTTTTGAACGTTACAAATTTAAAATATGGGAAATACGATATGACTGTTGAAAAGATAAATAATAACAAAAGACTGATAGACACGGCTAAGTAATAAGTAACGATGAAAAAAGTGACGTACAAATTCAAAAATTTAAAAATATGGGAAACCGTTACTGCTATAAATAGTACAAATGACCTAAACATAGAAAGTGTAATGCAAAAGAAACGTAGTAAGTTTCATCTTTCTTATTGAGACCATGAGGTTCAAGGGTTTGACCTCTTTCAATGAGATATGCTTCTCTTGCTTTACGTACACTGACACGATTAGATTTAACGAGTTCAAGAGGAATAAGTTGCATGTCAGTAGCGTTATCATTGGTACACAAAAAATGTTCGGATACTGTGGTGGGCTTAGAGCTGTTAGTTTGTTTGTCAACAGGTCTGCGGTGTTCGTTAAAGCGGTCTTTAAGTCTACGTTTGGTTTCTCATAGGAGAGGGGGCTAACAACCCAGTCATGTAAAAGTTTCTTTTTGTTGGGGAAACAGCAACGTGCAACTTACACGAATCATCTGTGCAGAACGAGCTTCCCGAATCTATGCCATGGGCAGCAGTGAACGCTGAGAATGAAAATATCAGAAACTCTGCAGTGTGGTCAAAGCCAAAAAGAAACCACTGTCATGACAACGGGAGCCGTCAGCGCTAGAACAACTACACTGATTGGCTTTTGGAACGTGCGAACAATGTATGAGCAAGGTAGGATGGCGCAGGTCACTGCTGAAATGAAGCGTTACAAACTAGATATCTTAGGCACAAGTGCGGAGAGTAGATGGACGTCATCTGGGAGAATGAAGACAACAACAGGAGAGACAGTTCTCTACTCTGAGAGAGAAGATAATTCACATCATGAGGGGGCTGCAGTCATCATGAAGAAAGGATTGGAAAAGTACTTAATGGAATGAAAGCCAATCAGCAGCAGGATTATTCAAGCGCGATTTAAGGGTAGGCAGACTAACTTGTCCATCATACAATGTTATACACCTATTGATGGCAGCAACGACAGAGATAAGGAAGCCTTCTATGAGCGGCTCCAAGCAACACTTGAGACCACCCATTGTAGAGACTTCCTGCTCGTGATGGGCGACCGTAACGCCAAGGTGGGCTCAGACAGCGTGAAGTTTGAAAGGGTAATGGGTAGACAAGGATGCGGAATGCAGGATGAAAATGGAGAGAGGCTGGTAGAGTGGTGTGCATATAACAACATCATTATTTGGTGGAACTTTATTATTCACAAGCTCACCTGGACATCCCCAAATGGACGAGATCAAAACCAAATAGACCATCTCATGGTTAACAGCATGTGGCCCTGCTCCCTGCTTGACGTAAGAGTAAAACGAGGGGCTGATACAAGCAACGATCAACACCTTGTGACTGCAAAGATGAGACTGAAACTCAGAGCAGCTGGACCAAACAAACACACCACCACTAGATATGACATCAGCAGACTACAAGACCCTAAGACCAAAAATGCCTTTGTCCTACAGCTGAGGAACCGGTTCCAAGCCATGAGTAGCATAGATGAGCAAGACATTGAAGACGGAGGCACTGTAAATGAACAGTGGAAGCAAGCGAGGAACATCTTTGATGAAACAAGTAAAACCTGAATGGGGATGCAGAAGGCTAGGAAAAAGAAAGACTGGATTACACCAGACACATGGCAGGCTATCGAGGAGAAACGCCGGCTGAAGAAGAAGATAAATGACAGCAGATCTGCCAGAATCCGAGTGAAGTATAGAGCGGCATACGCAGAAACCAACAGGCGTGTCACGAGAAAGATCAGAACTGACAAAAAGGTATATATGGAACGGCTGGCAAAGGAAGCAGAGGAAGCGGCACAAAAGGGAGAGCAGAGGAATGTCTATAAAATCACTAAGTTGATCTGGGGGAAATATAGTGGCAACAGAAATGTCCCCATACAAGATAAACAAGGACAGCTCCTCACCTCTGAAAAAGGCCAAGAAGCACGTTGAGTGGAGCATTTCAAGAAAGTCCTCAACAGACCAGCACCAGAAGAGGAGCCTGATTTACCAGAAGCTGAGGAGGACCTGAGTGTTGACACCGGACCACCAAAGAAAGAAGAGATCATCGCGGCCATTAATTCTCTAAGAAACCATAAGGCACCTGGCAAGGACCGCCTCGATGCTGCGCTGTTCAAGGCAAATGATTTGACCACCGCAAACATCTTGCAATCACTTTTCAACACCATATGGGACAGAAGGAAAATCCCTGATGACGGGAATCAGGGTATCATCATTACTGCTACCAAAGAAAGGAGCTCTGTCTGAATGTAGCAACTGGCGCGGCATTACACTATTATCCACTCCTAGTAAAATCTTAGCGAAAGTCATCATGAAGTGCCTATCACTGGCAGTGGACGTTAAACTCCGCGAGGAACAGGCAGGTTTTAGGAGAGGAAGGGGTTGTATCGATCATATTTTCACGCTGAGAAATATTGTTCAACAGAGTACCGAATGGCAGCGAACTTTGCAAAGCTTTCGACAGTGTGCACCGGCACAGCCCCTGGAAGATATTACGAGCTGTGCTGTATTGTGTTGGTGATGGTGACATCTCATTTGAAGTCCACACTGGTGTCCGACAGGGATGTGTCATGTCCACATTGCGTTTTAACCTTGTTGTGGACTGGATAATGCGGCGTACTACTGAGGGTCAGATTAGGGGCATCAGATGGGCCCCCTTTTCCTACTTGGAAAATCTGGATTACGCTGATGATCTAACCTTACTATCACATGTACCCACACGCACATTCAAGAGAAGATGCAATGCCTTAACACCTTTGCAAAGTAAGTTGGCCTCCACATCAGCAGCAAGAAGACCGAAGTTATGGCACTGAATATCACTAACAAACGACCGGTACAGATTGATAATGAAGAGCTTCCTTACACAGACAGATTTACCTATCTCGGCAGCATCATCAGTAGAGATGGAGGAACGGACCTGGACATCCTGATCCAGAGCCGTCTCAACAATGCCAGAAACTCGATCAACACGATGAATAAGGTATGGCGCTCCTCCACGTACAGTACTCGTACCAAGCTGAAACTCTATCACAGCTGCGTCCTCACAACTCTTCTGTATGGTTCAGAATGTTGAGGCTTAAACGAGAAGGATTTACGAGAACTCTCCAAATTTCACACAAAGGGCCTCCAGTGTACACTACGCACCTTTTGGCCCAATGCCATCCCAAATAAAGATCCCTTTGAACGGTGTGGAACTGAACCACTGGCTACCATCCTGATGAGAAGACGCTGGAGGTGTATTCATATATAATTTTAACTATTTTAGACTTCCTTCATATCATATAAATACCGTTTCGTTTTTCCTCTTCTTTTTTTTTTTGTTTTTCTTGTGTGTGCATTTGTGCTTGTTGCTGACCTCTATTCTAATTTTATTTAATGCTGATGTTAACTGGCTGCCTGGAGCCGCTAGCCCTTATGGTTATTCCAGGCAGCTAGCACTACAATTTAACTTTCAATAATTTCATTCAATTTTTTTTGTTGTTTAAAGCAAGTATGAGTGTGAGTACAAATAAAGATTGTTGTTATTGTTATTGTGTTGTGGATTGGCCACGTCACTCCTCAAGAAGCTTCCATTGCGAAAACCGCTTTACATAGAAACAAGAATCTAAAATGACTTAAGCCCCTTTAAAGCTACGGAAAACGTCAATGCGAAAGACATATATGGAGAGCGCTCTGTTTTACCGCACACCCTCCCCACCCCCTTCCCCCGAATATTATTACTGACCTCTCCCTCCAGGCTGCCTGAAAGAGTTATAAACCACAATCCCTCTCGGTCCATACAAGTGTCGCTGTATTCTCTCAATTCCTCTACGACCATTCTTCCTAATTTTAACAACCCTTCGTCCTCGACTTCGTCTCGTCAAGTAGATCGAATCTTGGAAAACAGTGATGCCAAAGGTGTAGCGAACACCAGGGTTGCGCATGGTAATCTTCCGATCTTGACCGTTCAAGAGCATTGACTCGACTGTCCCCAGGCTGGCGTCTACCCACCAGATTCGTCCTTCTTCATAGTCTATTGTTAGTCCGTTTGGCCACACGATGTCTCGGTCGACGAGGACTTGTCGCGAAGAACTGTCTCCGTCCATTGCGCATTTTTCAACTTTGGCCGCGTCACCCCACTCTGTCCAGAACATGTATCTGCAGGATAAGAAACAAATTCAACAAGGTTGAAACTCTGATCGGTTACTGTTATTGAAAAAATCGTATAGATCGACTAGAAAACTGATAATTTTCTGTCTCAGCTCCAGAACTTGGAACAAATTACCCAATGATATACGTTCATGCGATAATCCAAGTCTTTTTAAACATAAACTTAAAGTGCACCTAACCCCAAAATGTTTTTTTCGCTAAAACGAATCTACTTGTTATTTGAAATACTTCTGCGAAAAAAGTTTTGATTCGGATAAATCCTCGATTTTCTGGGCCCCGACGAAATCCCGAAAACACCGTCATTTTGGTTGCACGATCGAGTCTGAGAAGAATGGGTCCAGCAGCTGTTTTGACGTCTACCCAGGAAGATCGAATATCTCCCGTCCTCTCATTTCCTTGAGGATGATGCAAAACATATAAGAAAAGTGCACAGAAACGCCTTCCAGAGGTGCTATCGGCTGTTGAAGCAATAACCCAGATTTAAAGAAAGATATACTATACAATTTAATGGCGATGATCGGTCAATAGTACAATAAAAACGTAAACCATGGTTGATTTTGTCGAATTAACTCTGTGAGAACCATTGAAGAACTCTTAGTGGAATTTGTTCCGCGGACTTTCAAACACTATTTCCGAAATGTTCTGCTGAAAGCCAACCAGCAATTTGTAGAGATACTAACGACAACCTATATCTTCCTATCCCACAGTATTTATAACATATCCAGCAAAGTCGTGCGACCGATATATAAGGTTACTGATACGTAAATAAGTCGCAACTATACGCCGCCAACCAACAGTAATTTCTCTTTTGATTCAGATAAAAGACTCATCCTTTAGAATTACACGATAACACAATAAACTCATTGAGTTTTTCGAAGGTTTGGAAGACGGCAGTTCGACAAACATTCTGTGCAATAGTGCCGAAAATATGCCGGCCGCGTAATATTATCTGCAGACCGCTTTAAGGGAGCATATCCTGTTTGCTTATCCGACGAATTTTACGCTAAGCAGTGACAAAAAATTACATCGGAACTTTTATTTGGAGTTACGACTTAAAACGTGTAACAATGTGAAATCGGTAATTTTATGAAATACTTCCTTCCGCCTTGCTTCCCGAAACTTCGAAAATAAAGGTCCAAACAATTCTACGATTTTCAATCGCCGGATCGAAGCCAGTGTCTTGGAGGTCATCACGTCTCGAAAACTGCAACACGCACTTCCTCTAATAAACATAAAGCATTCTAGAAAGTAAAATACAAACTGATTTAATAGAACAACCATACCTTGACAAAATACATTCTCGCTAGCGACAACTGTAAACGGGCTTTATAAACACTCGTGGGAACCTTGTGTTTAGGCAATGAATTTACCATCTAAAGCAGTCCTTGAGTTTTCTTTCCTGCTTTTCGTTTTCCTGCTCCTCCAGTAGCTTTGTATCTAGCGTTCCATTCCTAATATACAAGCAGCTCTTCCACAAAGAGTTCTTCCCCGTCGTTGAAATATTGCAAAGTGCTCTCAAAGCTCCAGGCAGTGATTTCACAGTTGTCGAACGTCTGAACGTGGTCGATCGAAGTTTTTTATCGAAACTTAACTCTGACTCCAGTGATGAAGAAGAAATGATTCTTAAACAAATCTCGGACGTTTTAGTTCCAAATATATATTGAAACGATTAATTTTGCTTTCCATTTTCTCCACAAATACAGAGACCTGACTGAGGCGCCATTGTGTTTGGTTCCTGGGTAGACGTCATCAGCAACCGCCGCCCCAGACTCCCTAAAACTTGGTCGTGCAGCACTTCAAGTGCGACTTTGAGAGGGCATAGGAAATCGATGGAGGATTCAAGCAAATTCAAAAGTTTTTGCGCCCAAATACTTCAAATAACAAGTAGACTCGATTTAGCGAAAAACATTTTTTGGGGGTTAGGTGCACTTGAAGTATTTTTAGTTCAGCTTACCTGATTTTAGCTAGAAAGAATTTTCAATTTATTTTACTTTTTTATCATTGCTCTCTGTATTTTTGTCGTTTGTCTTTTTAGCTCATTTACTTTTGTAAAGCACTTAGAACGGATCCATAAATATCTGTTATGATTATGATTATTACTATAATTATTGTTATTATTATTTCGTGGTACTGCAAGAATTCATAATTATTGAGTGTTTTCACTTGAGTGTCGAAAAGAAAGTGGTTTTGCATTGCTATGTTAGACCTTTCCCGCATCCCACTTCACTGCGTTTGAACAATAGCACCAGAACGAGGCTGGGGTGGACATTTTCATATATTTGCTGCAATTTTTTCCATACTGGCCTCGACTCGGTGCTATTAGGGACTTTAAGATAGACTACGGCGGGCTGCTACTACGGCTACTTCGGCCGTGAGGGACTAGGCTGACAACTCCGTTCCCTCCGCAAACCTCAAACAGATTAAGATTTCGCTGTACAACAACGGGGTGTTCAGGATCTACGTGTCTTTACAAAAATGGATACGTTCGACTTTATTCTACTTTCATATAACAAAGGCTTGATCAGTGACAATGATTTCCTTCTCTTGTGTCGATCTTACATATCCCAAAACTTAGATTTGCCTCTCAGCTGCTTTTAGAACCGCTGTGCTTCCAACCACAAAACAAGACAAGCTTAACACTGATAAAAAGCTCGATTTTAGCACAGCACGGGTAGGACTCGTACAATGTGATAAGTCCGAAAATACACAGCTTTCAATTCTAATAAAATACATTTTGAACAGCTCAGCTTAGTAGATACAAAGCTTTCTTATCTGCGGCTGTTCGGACCGGTCAATATAATATCACTGTCGCTTACGATAGGTGTTAAAATCGTTCAAATTTTCTGTAAAAATGGCAACGAAACAGTTATCTTCCAACGGATTTTTATGATTGAGTACTTTATCTTCTAACCTGGCTGTTCAAACAGTGGAAAAAGCGTTAAAATGAGAAGTAAGCAGCAGGAGAGTGCGTGAAATCAGGCACTTTCCCGTTGTAGAAAGCAAGGCTACGGCCGTAAAGCCGAAGTGGAACACGCAACATGACGTCACCGGAAGTGATCACTATTTCCCGCCGTACTATATCTTAAAGTCCCTATTGTTTGTTGTATTGCGGGAAAGGTCCATTTTTAGATAAACTCGCGCTTCTCTTCATCCAATCAGAAGTAAAACCAAAACCAATCAGCACTCGCTCGTGCACGTTTTCCCGCGCTTTGCGTCAGCTACACGTGATTAATTCGAGTTGTGATTGGTTCCCTGTATTGTCTGTGTCTTTTGTGATTGGCTGGAGTGAAAACATTGGTTTAGGTTTTGGGACCCTAACTTTAACTTTAAAAGATTAAAAGACATAAATCAACACCAAAGCACTACTGAACTGCTGTTGATGGCTTTTGTCTGTCTCGGGAGGCAATTAACAAAGCAAGTATAGTGATACAGAGAAAACAGACGCTTACCCAGAAACGGGATGAACAACAATGGCTCTCGGATTCCCAAGCCCTGTTGTAATCAAAGCCATTCTATGTCGGCCATTAAACTCAGCGACTTCAATCACATCTGCACCTGCGTCAGTCCAATATAACCTCTTATTAATCCAATCAACAGCCAATCCTTCAGGAGACTTCAGGCCTCTCACCACCACTTCCATGGTTGTTGAGTCATCGAACAGCGCACGCTGAATATTGCCCAAGGCAACATCAGTCCAGTAAATAAATCCCGTATCATAGTCGTAATCTATTGCCACAGCTCCTTTCTGGCCTGTCACCAGCTGTCCATATCCCAGAGACTCTGAACCCAGCTTAATGCGGCGTATGTCGCGGCGGTTGGCGAACAGAAGGATTATATCTGTGTCTTCTGGTACAAAGCAGATCGTATGGTAAACAAATAAACAAACATAAAAATAAAAAACAAACAATAAACAAAGAAACGAATGCCAGAACTGAAGGAACGAAGTAAGGAGCATATAAAAGACCAAACGCTGGAACAAACGGGGAAACGAAGAAACAAACGCTCGAACAGACGACGTAACGAACGAGTGAAGGAACGAATGATCGAACGAATAAACGCCCGAACGAGCGCGCCACACAAAATGATACGACGCGCGCGACGTGAAAAAAGTCTCGCCAGGTCCCCTTAAGAGAGGAGATTTTTGCGCGCCTACTGGACAAACATTCAGAAAAACGAGGAAGTTCTTGTAGGGCAACAATATCGCGAGTAAGAAGGTAATTACTTCAGAAAAGAGAAGTCTATTATTTCCCTGTCAAGAGTTCTGTGGAAGTCTCGAACACGATTCCTTCAAATGCAAGATCCTGTGGCCCCGTTTACACTACGCCAGGGGAATTAGAAAACGGATGTTTCACTCCGGAAACGCATCAATTTTTTTTCCGTCTACACTACGCCAGAGAAAACCGGCGGCAGAAAAGCTCGAGTGTACCTTGAAGTTATATATATCTTATTAACCAAGCGCGAGGGCCGTACTGGGAGAATATTGGCCCGAGGTCTTGACAGTACGGACCGAGCGCAGCGGCGTCCGTAAAAAAAAAAAGACCGAGGGCCGATATTCCCCCAGTACGGTCCCTAGCAAGCTTGGTTAATAAGAGATTTATTACACGACTGCATGAAGAAGCTTTGAAGGTTTTTCAAAAGTGCGGGATCATTCGGGACAATGCCCGGTCCAATACTTAGAGAATATTGGACCGGCAATAGAGCATTTTGATTGGTTGATTTTAGTTATTGGCCCTCCGAGTGCCTGAGTCGTGTAATAACATGACGTTATTATCTTCGAAGACATCCGTTGTTCAAAATGTTTTACGCCCACAACAAAACGCTAAGACAGCGTTCCCAAATTCCCCCTGTTAGAAGAGCGTTGACGAAAATCTCCATTTTCAATCCAGATTAGTGTGGACGATAGACTTAACCATAGAAAGACAGCTGCGTTTGAAATCTGTCCGGCGTAGTGAACGGTAGCCTTGGTAGCTGGCGGGATTTTGCGCGCGGGTGCTTTTGTTCTAGCGGCGAATCCCGAGAGCTACGCAGGCTGTAGACAGCGCCTTAGCGATGTCCAAGGGACACAAGACTGTTTACCAGTCTCCTAGAGTTCCTTTATCCTGCCTGTTGAACGCGCGAACATTGCCCTTTTCAAAGTACCGCTAATAAATCATCTGTTTTCAGTGTACGCCCTTTCTTTAGTTAAATAAGTCCTGAGTTATCACAGACGGTATAAATTTCCTTCGAAAGAAAACAAGTATCAAATTAAACCTTTAACTCCGCTTGGGGTACGGAAGGTCGAGATAGGGATTCCGAGGGAGTGTTGAGTTACGATCGCATAAGGAAACATCAAAACATTCAAAGTCAAGCTGAAAAACCAACAAATAGGTTTTTTGAAGGTCTGGTTCACATCCAGGCACGACTAAACAGATCTGCAAGTAACGCTAGTTAACAGAGCCACGTTCGTTTAATTCACTATTCCGTTTATATTCTGTCTTTGAAATTTAAAATGTCTGTTATTCCTTTCATCCATCTGAAATACTCAAAGGAACAGGAGTTTTTCGAGAGAAACATTGTGTCTAAAGAATTCTGGTACTGCAACTTCAGAAAACAAAATACATTTTTCGGCGTTACCTACATTTTCCGGCCTCGTCGTGTCACGCAAGCAAATGGCAGGAATTCGGTGGTTTACAGAAAGTGCAAGATAAATATCCTCTTCAGAGGAGGAGGTTATGGAAACGTATGGCATATTTTTGCCTAAAAAGCTGTTTGCATTCGCAAGTAATACAATGTCTACACACGAGTTCTTTTCACAAGTTCAAGCTGGGACTTACCTCCTGTTGGTGGCTGAACCGTGGTCTTGCTTATCCCATTACCATCCACGCAGATCTCTTCACCCAGCTTTGGGAATCTATCGCACTTTAAACTGTTTGGCCATGAGAAGCCGAAGCGTTTCATCACCCCTTTACAGCCTTGTTTAGCACTGTTACAAAGAGAGCGGCAAGGCGGAACTGGAGTCGCCAAATTCTTCGACACCAAGCAGTATGGAGCGTACACGGAACACAGGAAATGGGCCAAATCTCTCGAACAACCCACTTTCACCAAAGGAGTAAACTGGCTCAGCTCAACAGCAGCTTCTTGTTGAGAATTATGCTTCAACATGTTTGGAAATATTGTGTCATTGTACAGCTGAAGACCCTGGCAAAGCGGGATGGTGAGTGGTTCACAGATCCCTTGGGCTTGCGAGGGCAATAACACACTGAGCGCCCAAATTACGCCAAGCACAACACTGGGACTAATATTCCCACTCACAACAGCTGGCAACATTTCGGCTCTCTGAACTGTAGCTGTGTCAAGTGAAACGCTTTCGGAAGGCGAGAAAAAATATATCTACGCGCGCAGTTTGTAACCTGAGTTAGCCACATATGTCAATCAAAGCATGTCTGATTTCGCTCAGCAAGCATCTAAAAATAGAAATGGGTGGGGTGGGTGCGACGTTTGTTGTACCGACCTTGCATGGAAAACAAAAAAAACCTCACATCTGCAGTTGTCTGTTTAAGCGAAGTAAGATTGTTTGAAAGTACTATGGGATTGTCAACCCATGAAATCACCATTAGAAGAATTCCAGCCGAAAGACAGGGCTCCAAGATACTGGAATAGGAATTTATTTTTTTGTTTTTGCCTTCTCTTTCCCCAGAAAAGAGAAAGTAACACTTTTTTCCGTTTCGTGACATCCCAAAAAACGGCTGCTAAGGAGACTAGTCGTAAGTCAATTATTTCAGGATCTTTTTCGTTTCCGGTCACCGTGACGGCCTAGTGCAAAATTCTGCTTTGTTATCTGAGAAGGAAACACGGAACTGCCTTTCAACAGTTACTACGGCAAGCAAAGGTGAAAAGTCCGCCTTACAATGATCACATTCCCATCTTGCTGTTCACTTATAGTCAAATTAATCTCCACAAACGGACGCTTTACACCTTGAACTTTATTTCGAAGAATCTTTAATTACAATTCTCATCGTCTTACCTACTACTAATGTTACATCAGGTACATAAATGTCAAAAACGACAGAAAAAAAACTAAGTTCATGGAACATATCCTTTTGAATTTATTACGAGCTACAATAGACAGTTTTAAGTAACATAGGCCAGAGTAAAAACATCAACAGAGAATCCGAGCCCTAAGCCCTGCACAACGCTTGCGCACTACTGTAGCCAACGAACAAAGCTAACAGTAGTTTATGTTACGTCACATATCAACCCACGCGGCGCGGAGGTTTGTGCCTAAATGGAGCAACCCCTTGTTGGTCTACGAAACAGACCTGTATTAAAGTCCATATGAAACTATATTGAGTAGAAATACATTGTTATTACCGCTCCATTATTGTTGAGCACTATTCTGGATTTATCATTGTGGAACTCACCTATATATATATGTCTGGATTTATGAAAACGATGCTAGAGAAATTGAAATGGCGCGCCAAGCAAACGTTTTTTTCTCGCCAGAAACTATCTCCAAAGTCGACGATATAAAAATTAAAAGGAAAGTCAGTCTTTTTTCTCCTTCTCCACCCGTTTATCTTGCTTTTCTTGCCGTCCTTTCCATTTTTTCCCCTTTACGTAGCTCTTATTAGGCCTAAAAGAGCAGTCAAAATAAGGTGAAATCGAGCTCTTTAGCACTGTTTTCATAAATCCAGACATATATATACATATATATGTCTGGATTTATGAAAACGATGCTAAAGAAATTGAAATGGCTCGCCAAGCAAGCGTTTTTTTCTCGCCAGAAACTA
>CM042757.1:2457390-2474204 GCA_022496165.2 Catalaphyllia jardinei
GTGAGGGGGGATGTGAGGGGGGATGTGAGGGGGGATGTGAGGGGGGAGGGGGGGGTTTGGGAGAATCTTGCTAGGGTAGGTAAGTACATGCAGGTTTCGAAATTGGTTATGGCATTTAATTCATTTTAATCACTTGCAAGGCTAATAGCAGACAAGAAGCAATGGTAAACACATCAAAGATCGTCCTATTTCTCAAATTTATGAGAAAGTCGACAGAGAAAAACTCCATGGAAACAGACCTGATGCGGGTTCCAGTCACTGTCAAAGATCACAACTGTGTCAGCAGCTTGTAAGTTCAACCCCAAGCCTCCAGCTCGTGTGCTCAGCAAGAAAATGAAGTAAGGAGAGTCCTTGGCATTGAACAGGGAAAGTAGCTGACCTCTGTCTTCACTCTTGGTAGTGCCATCCAGGCGCAGATAAGGGAATCCTACAAAAACAACAGAGAACTTGCTCAAGGTACATCACGTGCAAAAAATTTCAAACGATTTTCATTTCCGACAAAAAAAAGTGTAGCCATATAAAACTATCTGAAATATCTATAGCACAGTATAAAACTTTAAAATAGTCCCAAAGCCATTTGGTTTACTTTATGGAGCAAACTCTCGTCGAGACACTGGTTCAGATACAAAATGACTTTATAGAATTTTTATTACATGTATTTCCTGTTGGTGTATCTGTAAAACCTAGAGGGTGCAGTCTAAAACATGTTTTGTTGGCAGAAATTTACGTTAGTTATGTTACAGCAGTGTCTGCAAGTTTTGTCCAAAATTGGTCCGAAGTGAGATGACAACTGTACAAAAATTAAATGTCTGAAATTAATATTATTGTCCAAATTTTTTTGCAAGTAATGTATGTGCTGTAGAGAAAGCTCAGTGGGGTACGAAAAACAGATTAATTTAGAGATTAGCAGTTGCCTCAGTACCATTCAAGTCTAAGGGTTTGATTCTCACCATTTCATTTAGTTGAGGATGTTCGCGCTAATCCTCCGTAAGCAAAAAGATGGCGCCACGCGGTGCATTATAGGTAAATGTACCAAATTAACATACGTAAACAAACATTGCAACAGTAATGGTGGTCGGTCTTAGGATTTACTGAAGCGGGTTCTGATGCCCTTTAGCTGTGCTGTTGTGGGCTGCGATCATAAAAGTTCGAAAAATAAGACCCTAAAGTTTTATTCTTTCCTAAAAGAGGTAAAATTAAGGCGAAAGTGGATAAGAGCTCTGAGTTTATGACGCAAGAATTACGAGTGGAAATCGAGCGACCGCGTATGTAGTGCGCATTTTCCCGGAGGACACAAATATGGAACAAATAATATACCCTCAATTTTTCCAAGAAGGGATTTAAAAACTGGTGATATTGTGTGGCCGGTAGACATTTCAAGTCTGCTGCGGGATAAATCATGTCCAACCGGGGAAAACAAAAACAAATCCACCTCAACAGCGAGCGTCGATAGCGTGAACATTACCACCAAGACAGTTTCAGTAAACGCCGAGCATAGTAAATCAGATAATGGAGATAATGACAACGTGGTGGTGCAGCAGGGCTTGGACAGGAAAGAAACCAAGACTGTACATGTAGGCATGAAATTAATAGACTGTTGGAAAGGATAAAGTCACTTGCAGAGCAACAAAAGATCGAAAGATTTGGTATAGAAAGGTTCATGCTTTCCGATTCTGATATCAGGTTTTACACCGGCTTGCCTGATTATAAAACATTTCTTGCCTTATACAATTTTCTGAAACCACGATCGGGTTTTCAACTAAATTACTATAATGATACACAAATGTCACGAAACATCCATCATATGTTGTGTCCAGAGGAAGACCTCGTAATCTCGTTGAGATTGACGCTGAGGCTGAGGCTAGGCTTACTAGAAAAAGACCTTGCCGATCGATTTAACACCGATCAAACTGAAGTGTCTAAGATTTTTTCAACCTGGGTTGATCGAATGTATGATTGCCTGGGCCAGTTAAGTTTCGTAACGGACCGTGACACCATCAAGAAGTTTTTGCCCAGCTGTTTTAAGCCAGAGCATGAGGACGTGTACCTCATTATTGACTGCACTGAGCTCTTCATTGAGAAATCTTCACAAGTTATTCAGCAGAGCGCAACATGGTCGGAGTATAAAGGCCATAATACTGGTAAAGCTCTAATTGGCTTATCCCCAATTATGCTTCCAGTGTTTGCTTCTGAGGTGTATCCTGGAAGCATATCAGATGAAGAGATTCTGTCTGAAAGTGGCATTTTGGCATTGGCCCGAAGAGGAGACCTATGGTTGGCTGACAAAGGCTTTATTGTCCAACATATGTGGCATTTTGGCATTGGCCCGAAGAGGAGACCTATGGTTGGCTGACAAAGGCTTTATTGTCCAACATATCCTGGATGATTATGGAGTAAGAATTGACACACCAGTGAAACTGGAAGGAAAGAAGCAGTTTACTGAAGAAGATGTGCATGACAGGAAGAACTCTCAGGTCAGAGTACATGTTGAACGAGCAATAAGAAGGATCAAGGTTTTCAGAATTCTTAAAGGAGATATTCCTATTCGTTATGGACACCTTTCAAAGCTATGGAAAGTATGTTGCTGGTTGACTGCATTCCTACCACCATTAATTAATGGTGAAGAAGAACATGAGGAATAACATGTTTCATATGCATGAAGTACTTACAGTACACTCAATTTTCTGTCCATAATAACAATGACAATAATGTTATTGAACACATAATGGTTTGTGTTTAGGTGACCGTATCATGTCTCGTCTCGTGCCTTCTATAAGAACTGCATATTATTTAGGGTTCCACATAAGTTTTCAATGCAGGGTATCTGTTCAGGAGTTCCAACAGGTCAATTCACACTATTCCCACCAAATCAAATGTTATAAAATATTTTTCTGTTAATTTGTCAGGTCATGTTGCTGACCTTGCCAGGTTTTTGACCTGAGACCCCTCACTTGTCTGGAACACTGAATTTATTATGCCTACCAAAATATTCTGATAAACAGGGTAACCCTACTGATAATATTTGATGCCAGTATTTCTGTATCTTCTGAAATACATTTTGTAATGCAAGGCATCATGTGGTAACCAGGGTCTATTATAGGTAGCATGATCAAAACATTAAGCCCAGCGAGCATTGAGAGCACACTGACCCCACTTTTTGGAGCTATAATCATGGCAATATGTAAAGGTATCTTTTATCTGTACATACAAAGGTGATACATTTCTTACTCGCATATCCTGAGAATGTTTGGAAAGTGTATTGTGAAAAGCACATTTCAAATGCTGTGTTCAATGAGATTGTTCACAAGTGAAATAATAATTAATTTAATCATATACATAATAACCAGTGCTGTGCTCTGGAATTATTTATTTACATCTATATTTAAGAGTAAGTGAAGTATTGGACCAAAAATCAATAATTTCTGCATTTCAAAATATATTTAATATCAAGCTGTATGTAAATAGCTAATTTTCAAACAAAGTTTTTAAACACTTTGAAAATAAAGGCTGGTGGTTGCTGGTTTAACTTAAAGCTGTCTTTTGCATTTATGAAAACATATCAAAGGAAGACCCACTGTTAACCATCAGATGACAGAAAAATAACTTCTATGCATGATCGTGCCAGTTCATTTGCCCACTGCCGTAAGGGTAGTAAGTTTTCAAAACTGGGAACCTGATTTGACAGTCCCTGAAGCTTCTGGGCGAAGATATTATCTAGAGATATTATGTCTATTCTACTATTGCTCAGGATTGCATTGCAGCACACTTTAAAAGCACTAATAAAATTATTGTTCTTTCTGATTAAAAAATACTTTGACTTCTTACTCTCTGGAACATAGGATTGGAGTATACAAACATTAGCTTGTGTACATTCTTCCTGCAACTGTATTTGGGCAACATGAGCCCCAGTTACTGAAGATAGGGGTTCCAAATTACCTTCAGCACGGGTCTTAATTTCTAAAAGACACAGTCCAGAAAGGCTAACTTGTTTTCCAGTTTTAATGTCTACAAGTGTCTTGCATGTTTCTCCCAGAAATGTTCTGTCCGGGGAAGCTCCATAAAATTGGTCACTTTCTAGAAAGTAAAGTCCACATTTTTCCACAACAGCAGCACTCTCACTTGCAAAGCAGTTTGCAGCTTCATCTTCAAATATGATACCTCTGTGAAAGTTCCTGAAATTTTTTGAGGGTTCTGCTTTTTTATTTCTGATGCAGTCCCAAGTTTCTTGAAACTCCCTCTTCCCTTGTAGACCGATTACAGCGGGTGCCTTTGATGATGTTATCTTTCCAATTCTCCTACTAAACCACTCAGAACTTCTTTGAGCAACAGGTAGACCTACTTCAGTGACATTTTCTTTATTTTGACACACTTGCATTGAGTCAGGAATGGAAACACAACCCTTATCTACAGACACACTTTCTTCCTCTTTGTCAGAGTTCAGAGAGTTAAGTTTTAAAATTTCGGATACAACTTTAGGGCACTTGGATGAAGCTAAATCATCACATAGCTTGGTTACTCGTTCATTATCAACTGCTGGCTCTCCGTTCGGTCTTGATGTGTAGCCACAACTCACCTCCACTGGCAATTTCCGTTTTCTACCTCCACTTTTGTCTCGCTGTAGCAGATGCTTTTCAAACACAATTTCCTGTAGTGGCATTCTTTTCATGAGCTCTTTCTCTGGATCTTGTGAGGCTCTTATGGATGGTATTCCCCACTGCTGACGGACCTGTGTGCAGCTGATTGACTTGGGAAGCTCAACACTGCATGACATGGTGGCCTCTACTAGTTTGTACGCCAAAGCAGCAACATGCTTGCAAAATCCTCGTTTTCCAGCAGCACACGAGTGGTCTTTTGCCGCTAGAATTTTTCCAGATGTCTTATCGAAAATTATTGAACACGCATACAGCCCTTCACCAGATGAAATACCTTTGGCTTGTTTCATAGCGGGCCGTGTGTAGCCTTCAAGTACAAACATGTTGATTCGCATGGGTTTCCCGGACGTTTCGAACTTTTTTGTCTTGGAAAAAGCGTATCCTTCCCTTACATGCTTTTCATCGGAAGTCAGCTCAAAATACTTCTCGACAACTGAGTGGGTGATAGTCGGAACGCCTGCCAGCGAAGACGACCAGCCGTCCTGGGGAATATCGCCATCGAGTATTTTCTCTAAAACTCGACGCTCATTAGTGAGGGTTTCTTTTGCTCGTAGAATTTCCCTTCTGGGTCCTTTAGAAATTTCTTATCCCAGCCATTTTCAATATATAACTGGACTCTAGTAAGGCAGAAATAAAAACCAACTTTGAGACAATGTATCTATTTAAAAAATAATTATAAGATCGCTTAAAACACCTGGAAGCTGCATTCACGTGATCTACGACTTACTTGCGTTTCAGCTCTTTTAAATTGAGTTGACTTAAATTTTGACATCCTCGACACTTTAACCATCTTATGGCTTCAGATTTGGCGAGCTTTTCGATTTCTTTTGCTAACTTGGCCCCTGGAATTTCGTCTTCAGAGAGATGGACGTCTGACACGAAAGCCGCCATCTTGTCTGTTTACTTATTTTAATTTGGTACATTTACCTACAATGCACTACGTTGAGGGAAAAAATGAAGCAAATCTATCGACTAGATGTTTGAATTTTTTGCAAAATGCACCATCGAATTCCGTTTTTATTAGCTCTTCGTGCATCTGTCCGGCGGTTTCAAATGCCTCTTAAAGGGTTAAATTATGTGAAAACATTAGTCACATTTGGAATTATTTATGCAACAGACCCACTTCTACAAAACATGACTAAGATCGTTTGCCTCCATTGACTCACCCTCGATATTTTTAACTATAAACCCCTGTAGACCGCGCTCAATTATATGGGCCTTTTTTCGAAATCAGTATAGTTTACCACACGCTTTATCTCTGAAACCAAGACACTGACCCCTAATTTTTTTGCATTTCTGGCACAAGCCTGGGAACTCATTATCTGTCAGCAGTAAAAATTAAAAAAAATTCTATCCACTGGAAAATTTTCACGCGAACGTTCTTAACACACCCAGATGACAACGTCTGATCACACAACAGTGTGAGATGAGGACTAGCTGGACCATTTTAAAGTCTAAGCTTGTAACTGATACATGTACACATATCTCAGGCCGGAGTTGTGATTTTCGCTTCCAGACAGAGAGATTTATCCCATTCCTAGCCAATGATGACTCAAACAGCTACATGCCAGTGCAAGGGGTTTGTCCCGTAAAATTTATTTTCAATAATATTACATTTTTTTCTTTTCCGGGTTCAAAAGTGGTCTATGCTGAAGTGCTACAGCAGCGGTCCAAGCTGCGACCATTTTGGTCGCATTGGCGAGTGGAAAAAAATTTTGGCGACCAACAGATTAAAAGAGAAACTTACTTGAAAATCAATAATAGGACGAATTTAATCAATAGTAGAAGCGGCGGCATCACCTGTCTTCCTGTTTTCCCCTCTCGTCGTTCAGAAACTTGACATGAATGCGTAACTGTAGCAAAACGTGCCGTTCGGTGCATTAGCCCCTTGTGTAATATGTCATGAAGTGTCCTCCCTTTAACTTTTTTTCTGGCGACTGAACTTTTTTTTTATGGCGACCATTTTCCAATCAAAGGTCGCCAAAAGGCGACTTCTTGAAAAAGTGAGCTTGGAGCGCTGCTACATGCTCTTAAATTACCTTTCCAGTTGAAATAATCCTCCAGAATAGTCATCAGAGATGTCATCTGTGAAAATAACAGCACCCTAACAAGAAAAACAGAAAAACAACATTCACGAGTCTTTACAGGGAATCCACAGGTCAACCACAATGTCTATGCAAGAGACATGCTGTGGCTCTAAGAACATTGGATAAGTGATTGACAAACTATGCCCCTAGCCATGAAAAATAGCCTGAAGTAGTGTCATGGAGAGTTCATAAAGATTGCAGAGTATAAGGTTGCTGGGTCTTACTTGAAGAAAAACTTTTACTAAACAATTCATGTTCAGTAATGGGAGACCCCCATTAATTAATTGAAAGTGAAATACCTGTGGCTTTTTCTCTTGAGCTTTGGTAAAATCCTATCCAGGAGATCAAATTTCCCAGACACTCGTACAACATCAGGCCTGTTGGAATAAAAAAATACATGATGTCAGTTCACCTAAACATTATGACTGCAACTGCACAACATGTACAACCCTATATCAGGGATCAAAACTCACGATAAGGCAAAACTACTGTACCCTACACAAGTCATACATTACCCTTGAACAATTCCACTATGAAAGCCAAGGTGCTCTGCTATGGATTCCTGTGGAAATTCAAACATGAATTAAAAGGTTTAGAATAAAAAAAAAACACGGACCTCCTTATTCTGTCTTGGACATGTCAAATTAACTCTACTAACTTCAACTTGAAAATCACTGGAAGACTACAACAAATTGTAGACGTAACTACAGTCTAGTCAATGAGGCACCAAATTGCTCGATTCAGATTGTACAGAAATTTGAATTTAAAAGAAGTACATGTAACAGTGCTTACCTCTATATGCTGGAACAGAAATGGATGATTACAAATCTTCCTGAGCTGCATAATGGTGTTCATCAGAGTCTTGGTTCCTCCTCGGCCCTGTGGTGAAGGCATTAATAACGAAAGCAAGGTCAGCATAAACTGAAATTTTCAAATACCTGAACCATGCAATCCTGTACACGAAATAAAATATTCCAGGTTTTACTATTAAACCCCCACTCATGGAGATCTTTGTTCTCTAGTGGTGTTAGTGAAACTCTGAGTTAATATAGCACACCTAGTACACCTGTGATACACGAGTTAGTTCTGCCAGGTTTGAAACAGTGTGCAGTGACCTTCTGTGACACAGTTTAAGTACTGACAGCGGGTCACAAGCTTAGAGATGCTATGTGAGGAAAAATGTGTGGTTCATAATCTATCTATTTATCTCAGTTGTAGCTTTTATTTCCTCACTACAATGCTAAACCCTAATGCTCCATTTAACCAACTTAGTGGCATTCTCCCCGCCCCCCCCCCCCCCAAAAAAAAAAAAAAATTCCCTAAAATGCTTGGTTAACACTCACACACAGTTTTTTTTAATCACAACTAAGGCGTCTAAACAAAACGGTTGTAATTAATTTGATTTGACTACGGCTGACACCTCTACCTCAGTCTTCAATGGGCTGTATTAGTGTGGCATTTGAATTCTGGGAAAATGCCACTAAAATGCTTGAATAATGTGTAATACTTCTGCCCTACTAAAATGCTTGAAATCATGCTCAGCACAATGTATGAAAGCCTACATTCTTGTATGTTGGGTGTCTTGAAAATGAACACCCCTAAGACCCACATTCACCCCTGTCCCACCCCAGCCTGAGTACAGTTGATGTCCAATGCATCAAAGTCTGCCACTAGAATAAATTTAATAAGCGTGAAGGCCCAGACCTTTTTATCCTTCTCTGAGCCATCTGTCAGCAGTACCCCTGCCTTGTGCATGTGGTTGTACAGAATGCGTTGGAGTGATGACATGTCACATTTGACAACATATTCCACCTTAAATAAAAGGACAAATAATAGAACATCAAAATTTCCTTAAGACCAAAGTTTGTCTTGTATTTCTTAAACAAGTAATTTGTCATCTGGTCTACTGACTTGATTTCATCATTAACGTTTTTGTATTGACCCATTGGAAATTATTCTGGTCTTCCTACCTTTTCTGGCAGCTGTGATTCCACCTCTTTCTTTAGCCGACGCAACAAAAATGGTCGCAGTACCTGTCACAATCAAATCAAGAGCAATCATTTGTCACTGAGGTACTGTTACACTTGAGGCTTTTTTTATACAGCTTGCCCCATAAAGTGATTGGAACATAACTTTCAGACGAAAACAGTATTGTGTAGCCAAAACATTGGCCAACAGCTGGCAGCTGTGTCAATCACTGTGATTTCTTATTACATACAAGATATGTCCGAAAATGGGTGTCAGCAGTACACCAGAACTAATTTTTAAAAATTAACTATTGGATGGATGAACAAGCTAAACTGAACTTTAATCATTTTTTTTGGAAAACTTTAAATAATGAGATGAAAACAAAATCAGGAAACATTGCATGAACGAGAATCAAGTTGTGGCTTACACACAAATTGAAGCATTTAATTTACTTAGTATCTCACCTTGTGCAAACGTCGGATGATCAAAATGGTTTCTTCTTCATTCAGCTCAACCTACCATACAAAGATTGAAATTACACTCCAAGAGACTAAAAAGTCAACAGTGTACTCCTGAAGATGATCATGAATAAATTCAAGTTGTTCAAACAATGCATGATTTGTGTAAGTCAATGCAAATGACACGTTTAGTTATATTCATAAACTACAAATATAAAAAGTATCAGAGTCCCACAGCAATGAAACTGCATGAAAACTGAAAATGTCTTAAGTTTACACATAAGAACAAAATCATGAGGGTTCCTTTTAAGATCCTAGCTGCTGGGGTTTTCCAAAAAAAAATTTTTTCACAGGTTTTCTTTATCTGAGAGCAACTTCCAAGTGACCACAATTTGGAGACATTTACATGTACATGTGGTCACAATGTACCAGGTAAGTATATAATACCTGTATGCATACATTTGTCTATCACGAAATTGTCAATTGGTTAATAAATGAGAAAAACAATGTAACTTTGCCTTGGAACTCTTGGTTTATCCTGTCTCAAGTGTGTGCCAGAAACTCGGACCATCGCATCATTGAATGATTATTATTATTACAGTACAAGAATTAATGCTCCACTTTGTTATTATTGCTAATTCTAACCTTCATAATCAAAGTACACCTATTTCCTGACTATTGTGATACTGTAACAGTAAGAGAGCTTGGTGCTAACGAGTCTTGAAATTTGTTTTTGTCATGAGCACAACATACCTTTTCACCTGTCATTGCAAAGGGTGCATTGAACCACTGCTCAAAAGTACTGCATGACTTGAAGATTGTTGGAAGCAGGAAGTTTAACAAAGCCCACAGCTCTGGCAAACGGTTCTAACAACGGAAGAAAAAAATTTTAAGGGTTGTCATGATCATGCACAGAGCGTACGGTGTAAGTAAACGAGGAAAAGTTCAAATTAGGTCAAACAGGTTTTTTTAACATCTGACAGTATTGATGAAGCATAAGTGCTTGATGGTTAAGTGAAAGTGCTAGGCAAAAAAATAGAGACCTTGTTGTTCTTTCAACATTGGATTGAGGGAATGTTATTTGAAATCAAGCCTTATTCATAGACAATGTTCCAGGTTCTACTATCAAACCCCACTCATCAAGATTAAATCTTTAGTGGTGTTAGCGAATCCCTGGTTTAATGTTGCACACCTCCGACACCTGACATACATGGTGAATTTTCTGACAGGCCTTAAAAAGTGTGCACAAGAATCAAAGAAATAACCATGAAATTATAACAATGGCATTATAGCAATTTGGGATAATATTGTTATACATTGAAGATATATAATTTCTGATGTCTGAGGGATGAATTAGTCAGCAATTATTATTCTGTTGACATGTTGGAGAGACTCTTGGTGCCTCTTGGGTTGCTTAAGGACTATTTAAGGTTTTTGGCAGGAGATCCAAGTCATTCTAGGTCAGTCAGTTCGTCCGCTTTATTGTTTTTAGGATTACATTTCGATTTGTGATTAGTGGAAATGTTCTTTTTAAATCTTATAATATTATTAAGAAACGTTTTGTCGCAAGTTTTTATCGTCAATTGTGTAAATTAATTGTAGAATCTCCTTTCCTCGGGGTCTTGTGCCGCTGCATTAGATGAGGAATACGCTTCCACATATTTTTTGCCCACATCTAAAGGGCGTTTTTTTAGTGGTTTTTCATATCTGGCATAGCACAGTTTCTGAATTCTTGGAGTCTTTAGTTAATTTTGTGAGGTAAACATGGATAATTAATAGATATTAGGATACATTGAATTGCACGGCTCAAGGGTGACTGACTCGTCCTCAAAAAACTTTTCACATTGAATGTCTCGTGAGTGTAGTCAGAATCACAGTGATCCAACATTGGAATGCAAAGCTGTTCCAAGTCAAACGCACATACCACTTCATACCTTAAGATTTACCTAGAAATGTACTTCTAATGTGGGATGAAGTCTAAGCAGTGAGATACTGTACTGTATTTCCTTTATTTATAAACTTGCAGATATGTCCAGGATTGAACGCTAAAGAGATTCAAACTCCTTATGATAAGCATCATTAAGTGCCCTCATTGGTAAAAAGTCACCAAAACACACACAATTCTGTCAAATATGAAGTAATATGAAAATGTCTCATAACCCTGCCAAATATGAAGTACCTGTTAAACAATACTTGCATTCAATCCTGGACATAAGTGCAAACTTGGCTTGATGAATCTGGAGTTGATTTAACTTGTGCAATTTATTCAAGCCTAGAATTTACACAAGGTTAAATTCATCATCCCTGGGAGTTAAACATTTTATAATTATACCAAAAGTTTATCATACATGTATGAGTACCTTGAATTTATATTCCACAAGAGTCTTATTGACAAGTCTACCTAGCAACCTGGCAGTTATTCAGGATCGAGCATTTAAAAACTTTCTTGGCTTTAGTCCATAGAAAATGTCAGGATTTTAAATGTACTAGTTTTAATACATCTAATGCATAGCCAAAATAAAGTATAATGGCAATTATTTTCAAAGGATCTTAAATCAAATGCTAAATTAAAATTCATGCTTTTTGCCAATGGGCCAATCAGATCATTCAGACGTATTGTCATTAGGCAATTTAGGCAAAATTGTGGCATGAAAAGATGAATCCTGCAGATAGATAAGATTTATTTCAGTCCAGGGCAGCATATTTGGATATTACATTATGTTATGAATAGACCAAGCAATGTCTAACCTGAAGAGGAGTACCAGTAAGTAAAACCCTGTGAGGAGCAGCATAATGTGTGTTCAGAATCTGCGTTAATTTACAGTGATGGTTCTTCATTCTGTGTCCCTCATCCACAACCATGTAACGCCAGCGAACCTGATAAACAGAGGTGCTCTGTGAGTACATCCACGTAATTCAAACATGAGGTACATAGCACAATAGGTAAACAAGAACTGTTATTGTAAATTGATTACTTGTGGAGACACTTCACAGCTGCTGTTTCCTGTACAGTACCAATCAAAAGTTTTTAATTGTAATTTTAGCTTTTTAGCCTTTTTATTCCATGTTTAATCTTGTCATGCGCATTTGAACATTTTATGAAATTTGTGCATTATAAATGTTATTATCATTATCATCATCATCATCATCATTAGTATAATTATTATTACTATTATTATTATTACCATTATTATTATTATTATTACTATTACCACCTGTTTTGTTTCTCGCAAGAAGAGACTCTAGTCTTGAAAGAACCATTGAAAGCATACATTTTGAGCATTGCTCAGTTGGAGGAGCACTGCAACGGTATCCCAGAGATCATGGGTTCGAATCCTGTTTAGGCCTTAACTTTCAAAACTACCCAAAAAGCGATATAAAGACGCCACTAAGAAAAACCAAGTGGTTTACTGCATACACACCTAAACAAATTGCATGCAAAATTTGGAGCATTTTTGACAAACTTCTCTCTTGAACAAAACACCTACTGCCCCTTTTCCACCAAGCCCTTCAATTTTAGAAAAGGCTATTATTTAAAGCAATTTCATTCCCATTTTGAAATTTTTTAGGAGTTTTTCAGGAGCAAACAGACTAAAAGAAAATTTTCAAGGGCCCTGCAAGAAAATTTACGAAATTAATTATCAAACTTTACAGGAATTTTGAACAGCAGTACGAACACAGTACATAATGCATAACTTGAGCATACCTTTGACAAGACTGACTTGTCCTTCATCACATACTCATAAGTAGTGAGTACAACATTGAACTTTCCTACTCTGATCTGAGAAGCAGCTGAACGACGCATGTTGGGTGATCCCTAAAATAGAACACAAAACCATTAAAACTTACTCATCTACATGTATGTACATACATGTACTTTCTCCTGACAATAAATTGATATACACTGTACTGTCAAGTAGAAGGTGATGGAAATTAACTAGGAATTAAATTTAAAAAAATCAACCAATAGGTGAACTTTCTTTGTTGTACATTATAACATAACATTCTTTGAACACAGTTAGGTGATAAAAATTAGCTAGGATATAAGTAATAGGACTGAGTGGAGTCCAATTCGGTCTGTACTCATGAGTGATAACAAAATTGGACGACCCCGCAGCGGGAGTCTGATATATTTATCATGAGTATGATTCACGAGTATGATTACAGACTGAATTGGACGACAGGAAGACTTATTATCAATTAATCATAAAATTGCAATTTCCAAGTAAAAGAAAAACAGCCAAGTTATGAAAAAAAGAAAATTTGCATTGAAATACTGACAAAAGAGGTGTCAACATTCTAAGGCTACCGGCAAAAACACAAAAGGAAGCGCGCACATGTAGCACATAATTACAACTTTGAATGTGATTGGTTGATTTAAACTACAACTTTGAATGCGATTAGCTTATTGAATTGTCCGACAACAAACTGTCCAATACCAAACTATCCAAAAAACAAACTGTCCGATAACAACTTGTCAAGCGCATTAGTGGAAAATAGGACTTTAAAACCAATCACAATCGAGGAATTGTTAATTTTTATGATTAATTATGTTATCAAAGGCTGGTTTAAATGAGTTTACTATTTGTTGTAGTACATACAGTACCGCTCAAATGTAAGTTACCACCGTCTCGAGAGAAACGAGACTCGTATCCCAAGAAGCGAGACTTGTATCGCGAGAAACGAGACTCGTCTCCAGGAAACGAGAACTGTCTCGAGAGACAAAATTTTTTCGTTTCTCACGAGTGCACTGCAAGTACTGCCTCTGTATTATCGGTTGTTTGCAGTAAGGATTATTGTGTGTGGAGAAAATCGTTGAGCAGACATTTGTCCTATCGTTGATTTTGTACTTGGTTTCACATGCGATGCCACGCTTCAAACACGAAATCTACGATAACTTTTTATTCACAAAGTGACGCCACAACGGTTTTGAACACGAAGCCTCGATTGACTTTGTATTTGGTTTTAGTATTCACATGCGAAGCCACGCTTCGAACACGTAATTTAAGTTAACTGTTTATTCAAAAAGTGAAGCCGCAACCGGACTTTTGAACATGAAGCCTCGATCGACTTTGTGCTAATAACATGCGAAGCCACACTTCGAACACGTAATCTACGATCACTTTTTATTCACAAAGTGAATCCACAACACTTTTGAACACACAGGCGGCCCAAGCGCAAGAGGAGAGGAAATAATTTATGTAAATGAAACATAAGTGGACGTGACTCTTGCCTTCAAGCGGTGTTGTGTTACAAAGATGCGATTTACAAGGGTTTGTATGGGAACTTTACGGGTTTCCTTTAAATACCTAAAATCTAACGTTCTGTAAATAAAACTAACTTACCTTGCTTTCCTGTCGTATTCTTTGTTGTTTCACAGTGTTTGAGGCTATTTTGAAGTGTTTCCAGTGAGTTAGCGCTGGTGGTGGTGTCCCACTAGAAAAACACAAGGCTGGCTGGCTCAAAATCAAACCATCGCACCGCGAAGGCCAAAATATCCCTAAGAAATGGATGTAAGTGCCTCGAATCACGATCATCCGAAGAGTGAATAACTCGCTTCCCAGTTCGTCGGTCGCTGGTTCACAAATCTCATTGCAACGGCCTGAAAATCGCTTATTTACCAGCTCAAATCTGCCTCTATGCGTATAGCCAACGGTTAGGATACCAGATTTGAAAATCGAAGCTTAGCGACTGCGTCCGCTCGACAAAAACCACACTCGGCAGGGGTGGGAGGGAACTATTGCCTATATGCAAATCAACACCGTGGGAGGGTACACTGCGTCACATTTCACCGGAAACCGCTAACGCTTGATGAAATATTTGAAATCCTGCGAAAAGCCGCGAATGCATTCGGAGCATATAAAATCTGCCAAGGTTAAGTGCTGTTCGCCGTTTTGTATCGTAAAGTAGTGTCACAGTTGTAGGAAATTTAGCACACTGGCCTTTTTTTCTCTTGTTAACTTTCGCTCTGAGTACAACTTTTGTCCTTTGAACCGATGATTGAAAGGTGAAATTTATTCTTTGATGGCACGTATAGGCGAAAACCTCATTGCCGAACAAGCGGAAAATTTTCAGTTAATTAAAATGATGACAGGCCAGACACAACTCATAGGCTCGTGGCATGTAGAGTGAGCTATTGTAATATTGACCTCCTGTTATAGTTTAGCTCTTACGAGTATATTTTTTAAGGATTTTCCTTTTTGTATGAGACAATCGGAGGTTCTTTGAATATTTCTCTAGGCAATGGTTGGTTTTGAATTAAGTGCCATTTGCTCATCAAGATGATTTTGAGGTTAGGCAATGCCGGGTGATATCTTGTTACAAAAGGCAGAATTTACTTTCGCACTTTGTCGGTTTGTTTGTTGTAAAGCCGACTTCTGTTCTGTGAATATTTAACCTCAGAGATATTTTTTTCTATGAGATTGTGTGAGTAACACATAGCCTCTTGCCCAAAGGCGTGTTTTGAAGTTGGAGATATTCTCACAGAACGATTTTTCGGAGAAGTTAGTTCTTAGAAGTCTCAGGGGTTCACCTTTAATGAGTCCTTTTTTGACCCCCACCGGGTGGCATGAAGGAAAATATGTGTACTGGAAGGTCTCTGTAGGTTTAGAGTGCGTACGGACGTCCAGTAAATAAAATAGACAGGCCAAACGTTTATTTTTCGGTCTTTCGACCTTTTTTGTCGCTTCACTCTTGCTTATGAAGGGCGTTTCGTATTTTGTTATAAGGAGAAAACTGGAGCCATTAGATCGTGCTGAGGCAAATTTTATATTTTTAATTTTTTTCCCTCCCACCCCTGCCGAGTGTGGTTTTAGTCGAGCGGACGCGGTCGCTAAGCTTCGATTTTCAAATCTGGTATCCTAACCGTTGGCTATATGCATGATGCAGCAGCGAGAGAGGCAGATTTGAGCTGGTAAACGAGTGATTTTCAGGCCGTTGCGATGAGATTTGTGAACCAGCGACCGACGAACTGGGAAACGAGTTATTAACTCCGCGGATGATCGTGATTCGAGGCAGTTACATCCATTTCTGGGGGATATTTTGGCCTTCGCAGTACGATGGTTCGATTTTGAGCCAGCCAGCCTTGTGTTTTTTTCTAGTGGGACACCACCACCAGCGCTAACTCACTGGAAACACTTCAAAATAGCCTCAAACACCGTGAAACGACAAAGAATACGACAGGAAAGCAAGGTAAGTTAGTTTTATTTACAGAACGTTAGATTTTAGGTATTTAAAGGAAACCCGTTAAGTGCCCATACAAACCCTTGTAAATCGCATCTTTGTAACACAACACCGCTCGAAGGCAAGAGTCACGTTCATGTTTGTTTCATTTACATAAATTATTTCCTCTCATCTCGCGCTTGGGCCGCCTGTGTTGAACACAAAGCCTATTGACTTTGTATTTGGTTTTAGTATTCACGACTGATTCACTTGCGAAGCCACGCTTCGAACACGTAATTTAAGTTAACTATTTGTTCACAAAGTGAAGCCGCAACGCTTTTGAACACGAAGCCTCGATTGACTTTGTATTTGGTTTTAGTATTCACATGCGAAGCCACGCTTTGAACACGTAATTTAACTGAAGTTAACTGTTTATTCACAAAGTGAAGCCACAACGCTTTTGAACACGAAGCCTCGATTGACTTTGT
>CM042757.1:2474214-2485125 GCA_022496165.2 Catalaphyllia jardinei
AAGTGAAGCCACAACGCTTTTGAACACGAAGCCTCGATTGACTTTGTATTTGGTTTTAGTATTTACATGCGAAGCCACGCTTTGAACACGTAATTTAAGTTAACTGTTTATTCACAAAGTGAAGCCACAACGCTTTTGAACACGAAGGCTTGATTGACTTTGTATTTGGTTTTAGTATTCACATGGGAAGCCACGCTTTGAACACGTAATTTAAGTTCAGTAACTGTTTGTTCACAAAGTGAAGCCACAACGCTTTTGACACAAGTAGAACTAGAGATATCGAATACTTTCCAAGGCTCGCTGGTATGCCGTGACATTTCAAAGATCTCTTTCAGTTGTCTCGCCAGCGCTTGCAGAGGGCAAACTTTTCCCTGTCAAAAAATAATGGCGCATCGTAAGACCTTTGATAAAACACTTTTACTGTAAATTGGGACTATTTCAGCGTTTGAATCATTCAATTGTGCCCAATAGAACCAGAGATATCAAATACTTTCAAAGCTCACCGACTTGCCGTGAAATTTCAAAGAGCTTTCTCACTTGTCTAGCCAGCGCGTGCCGAGAACAGACTAATTAGGGAGCTTAAGCAAACCACAACGACAACGGCAACGAGAATGTCACCGAACAAAAGCTTTAATGAGCAAAACAATAGCTGTGCACGTATGTTGTAAATCTTTGTACATTTCTTTGCCGTCCTATCCAAAACAACAACGTGAAATGACCAAGTTCTGCGGTGTCTACGAAACTTGGTCGACGCTGGCTGATTTTTCGTATTTTTATTTGGAATTGAATGCCGTCGTTGCATATGTAGCTGTAGCACGTTCTGAGAGCAATTGGCGATCCGAACAGATCTAGATAATCGGAAATTTCACTTGTAAATTATAAATTCTTTTTTTACTAGGCGTTGTCCTCAGCGACGACGTCGTCGTTGCTTAAGCTCCCTATTATGTGAATGTCAACGGCGCATCGTAAGAACTTCAATAAATACTTTTTCTGTAAATTTGGACTCTTTTAGCGTTTGAATCATCCAGTTGTGCCCAATAGAACCAGAGATATCGAATACTTTTCAAAGCTTGCCGGCTTGCCGTAAAATTTCAAAGAGCTTTATCACTTGTCTTGCCAGCGCGTGCAGATCGAGAACAAACTTTTCCTTGTCAAAAATTATATGAATGTCAACGCGTAAGAACTTCGATAAAACACTTGTTCCGTACATTTGGACTATTTCAGCGTTTGAATCATCCAATTGTGCAAAATAGAACCAACGATATCGAATACTTTTCGAAGCTCACCGGCATGCCGCCGAAAATTTAAAATTGTCTTGCGAGCGCGTGCCAAGAGCAAACTTTTCCCTGTCAATAATTAAATGAATGTTAACGGAGCATGGACTATTTCAGCGTTTGGATCTGGACTATTTCAGCGTTTGGATCATCTATTTGTGTCAAAAAAAAACGGATGTATATTGAAATAATTTACAAGCTTGCCAACGATTGCCGTTCAGTGCCTCTTTTATTGTCTCGTCGGTCGGTTCCATCACTTTGGAAGCGACCTTTTACTGTAGGTAAGAACCAGCTTCTCACAAGAAATATATTCCATACTGAACGCCTCAGTGATTCTCGAGAGAAACGAGAACCTTTTTGCGAGAAATGAGACTTGTCTCGCAGGAAACGAGAACCGTATCGCGAGAAACGAGACTTGTATCGCGAGAAACAAGACAAGAGGTGGTAACTTACTTCCGAGCGGTACTGTAAGATTCATTTGTTACTTAAATGTTATGTGCCAGGTTCTACTATCAAACCCCACTCATTAAGATTAAATCTTCAGTGGTGTTAGCGAAACCCTGGTTGAATATTGCACGTCTCCGACACCTCACATGAATGGTTAATTTTCTGAAAGGTCTTAAAAAGTGTGCCGCGGAAAATATAAAAGTTTAACCCTGGTCTCTTTCTGATTTTGCAGAAGCCTATTTCTGTGTGTTGCGTCAGTTTGATGGGTGCAGAGTGGAAGATCATGGCTCAGTTGCAGGGCTCTGACAGTCATTTTGGCAACATAGGGCTGGCTGTCAGTGGTAGATTACTCTTGATCAATACTGCCAGCAAGTCAGCATAAGTAATGCAGTCATTAATTTGGCGCAACTTTCACCTAAGACTACTACAACATACGTGTAGCAGGCAGATCTAGAATTGGCCTATAGATACAGCTACAGCAGGCACTGCAACTCAACAACTAACTGAATAATGGCGTTGATGACAGATGGACACCAACAAACAACAATTTGAAAACAAGGCATTTTGCAACAAAACTCAGGCTACCATCCATGACAGTAGAGATCATCATTTGTATGGGAATTGAAATTTGACGAAAGATACATGCATTACTTAAACAGAAATTATGTACAGATAAATACAGTTACATCTGAAGGATGATGTCACTTTGGATAAGAAAAATATGGACATTGTTCAGGGCATTAATCTTACCTTGTAGCTAACAACAATAATTGAAGGTGTCCACTTTTCAAACTCTAGTAGCCAGTTAGAGAGTGTTCTAAGAAATGGAAAAATAAGAATTTAGGAGTGAAAAACATGCAATATCACAGATACATGCAATTTGTGTGGTTTACAATGTAACAGTTTCATTAAAGCAAGGGAACTTGGCAGGGCTCATCCAGGAGAAGTACAGCTGAAGATTCTCCTTCTATGCAGAGAACTTTCACTCTTACTTGCCCAATAGGCAAGTGATGATTGGGCAAGTGATGGGGCAAATTGTAAGGAGCAAACTACCAAGACCTGTACAGGACAAGCAAAATTCAAGGGCTACTTGTTCCAAGTTGGAATTCAAGTTTTTTTAGCCCTGCTAGAGATAGGGTATGGAAATGTGGGGTTAGTTTTTATTTCCTACAGGCATGTCTAAGCCTGGACAGAGGAACCCTTCCTCTCCAGATAGAGGGTTGGATATGGGATTTATCATCACACCCCATAAAACACTTAACATTGTACTGTGTGGGGTTGTATGTGACAAGAATACAAAATTAAATCAATATTAATGGTAGCAGTACTTACGAGAGAGGCACAATAACCAAGAATGGCCCATTGAGTTTCTTGGCCTCAATCAAGTAAGCAAACAAGGCAATGGTCTGAATGGTTTTTCCTAAACCCATCTCATCTGCGAGAATGCCATTCAAAGCATTATTGTGCAATGAAACCAGCCATTCCAGACCTCGCAACTGAAAACCAACAAATCAAACACAAGTCAGCTCTAGAATGTCATCTCCTCATGAACAGCTGTGAACAACAAAATGGAATTTATCTTTTGAAAGTTTACCTGATATTCCTTCAGTTTACCACCAATAAGAATGGTTGGCTGTTCAGTTATGTCTTCCTGGAAGCTGTGTGCTATTCGATAATACTGTCGACTTTCCAACACATTTGGATCATCAAGCCTTGAAAAAGATATGCCCACACTTCAATGATATGAACTTGTCTGCTACGATAAGTTTAAACCAGATTTACCACAGCTTCCTTAAAAACTATTGGCTGTCAAGTCTTTATTATTGTTAATTAGCAAACAACATAAATCAATACATAAATCAATCATAAAACCAAAGCCAAAGTATCTAATCTGGCCTGTTACAAAGGACACATACAATCTAACATACAATCAAAACTGGAAGCCAATAAATTACCAGGAGTTTCAGTAAGGGCTGGGCACTGTGCTGTGAGAATGATTTTGCCTGACTGCTCAGACCATCCAAGAAAAATCTTTTACTTACAGTACCGCTCAAAAGTAAGTTACAACCTCTCCTCTCATTTCTCGCAAGACGACGAGAGAGAGCGAGACTCAGTCTCATCTCAAGAGAAGAGAGTCGTGTCTCGCAAGAGGGTGGTAACTTACTTTTGAGCGGTACTGTATAAAAAAAATCAGTTCAAATGTTTGGCCCACTTGTGCCCTCTTGCTGAAAATAAACTCCAGCATTATGGTCTGACACAAACCATGAAGCTTGCTAAAAAGGTACATCTAGGTATAACAGCTACTTACTCTTCTTCTGCTATATCTTCTTCATCCTTTCCATATTCTTCTCTTTTCTTCTCCTTTTCTGTCTTCTTACCATCTGCATCTTTCTCGTTGTCTTCTTCACCCTCTGCGTCCTCAAGAGAACCTTCCTCATCATCTTCATCATCAGATTCTTGTTCTTGGCGTGGGGCCACTTGGTAACTAGTTAAGTGACAAAAAAATACATGCAACGTAAAGACAAAGTGGAGACAAAGAACATATGCAACCCTTAGAGTAATGCAAGAGAAAGTCTGGATTGGGTTTAAGTGTTCCATTTAAGTTTTAGCTTATTCCTGTTTCCATAGCATTAAGGGGCAGAAGTGGAAATTCTACTCCTCCCTGGGCAGGATGCTAGAACACTGCGGCATCAACTCCAAGTGCTGAACTCACTTGTACCCATTTATACACCTGGCCCCAAGTTGATCAGGGGGTGTATAATGTTATTCATTAGATAAATCACTATCTAACTTGGATAGTGTAGTTTGCTTTACCAACACTTGTTCCCTGGATAGCAATTTATCCAGTGGATAACATTAGTAACCCTTTGCACAACTGGTCCCTGAGCAGGGATCAAGGTTTACAGTAATTCTGAATCAGCTCTCAAACATGCTCTGAACTGCCAATTCCTGGCTGGAGAGGGATATTATTCAGAGAGTCTTGCTCAAGAATTCAACCTGGTACTTTTACTTTCCCTCGGAGATATTAGCCAAGTCTAGCTACTCTGTAAACCAGGGATTACATTAAGTGTCTGACTGTCTATATGGAAAACAAAATAACTTGTCTAGAGTCCAAAATTAATGCACAAACCATTACAAGTTATGCAGTGTATGCAGAGTGATATATAGTGTTAATCTAAGGAACACATGAAACCTGATCATTATCGTACTAACAGAAGAGCCAACTGGGGGCAATAACGAACTAAGCTCAGTTAGAGCATTTTGAGTTATTTTGGCCACATGCAAATTAACTTTTGTTTACTGCATGAAACGTGAAAATAATAGATAGAAAACACCAATGGAATAATAATAACCAATGACAGAACAAGAATGATTATGGGTGGAGAAGATTAAAGTGGATTGCAAACCAGGAACTCTTAGAATTTAGGCGAAATTTTCAAGATATATACAGTACTCAAACCATGAGATAGTTCCATTGAACTTGAACTCAAAACTTGAAGTCATCAAATGGGCAATTGATTAATAATTACTGCTGGCATGTAATAACAGTTATATTTCAATACCCTGGATGACTCTCTAGCCATGTGTCCAGATCATCGGCAGTCGGAGCATCCTCTCCTTTAAGTACATGTCCAGTCTCGGTGTCTACTACAGGAACATGCCGATCACCTTCTGGAGTTTCATCATCATCAAAGTCAGACTTCCGCCGTTTCCTATTGTCCTTAATTTGTTTCTTTCTCTGCTCTCTCTTGTGCTGTTGCACCATTTTTGTCAGACTGGCCACATACTCGTCAGTTTGTCCCAGTAAGTAAGCTAGACGTTTGTCTTTCTTCTGATCAATCAGTTTTCGGTAGCCCTCTTCATCCTCTGCCTATAGACACAAACAACAAAACAAACAACTGCAGGCTTTTGTTAAGACAATAATTATAACTTCACTTTTACTGTAGTTGTTTATGTTAATGAGTTTACATGCAGCTTTGTTCATGAGTGTAAGAGAAATTAGAATAATTTTGTAGTCTGAGATAGTTTGCCAAATTTGTATTGTTAATCAGAAAATAACCAGTGGTATTTAGTGCAATGGCAAAGTCGCACATTATGCATTTAACAAATCTCTTGCTGCTTCCAATTTTAATATTCAGTCAGTTAGTATTGCTGTATTATTCATGTATGAAGGTCACACGATTTGCAAATTTGTTGCAATGTAAGAAAAGTTACAAAAGATGCCATACCATAAGTCTTCTCATTCTCTCCTTCTCAATCCTCTCCTCCTCTTTTTTCTTCTCTCTGTCTGTGATCGAGTGATAGCTCATCACTGCCCGGTTAAGCTTCACCACCTTTGATTGGATGGCACGGTGGTACTCTCTAAAGTCACGAGCATGCTGTAAGATTGTGTTCAGATACTCCTGGTGCTTCTGCCGTCGTTTGCGCTCCTGTTCCATCTTCTGTTGTTTCTCAAGTTTCTCTGTGATCCTGGGGATTACAGAAGGAGAATTTTAAGTTTAAGCAAACCAATATATTTGTGGTCTTGAGAATATATGCTTACTGTCAGGCATCTGGTATAAACAAACACTCAATAAATGCACCAAGAAATAACTTGTAAATGTACCTTGCTTCTCTCAGAGACTGTTTCTTGCTTCGTTTATATGCTTTGGAATTAAGAGCTGTTTCTAGAGTAGTGTCTCTCCTTGTACAAGCTACCACCTCAGCCCGTAGCTAAACAGAAACAACAATCATTAAAATAGTCATCATTATGGTGAAGGACATACATGTAAGGGTTAGACCTCTGGATCAAGTGGTTCAGGTTTTAGCCCTGGATGGGGACTTGAGGACGGGAACAGGGACTTGGTGTGTTCTTTGGCAAGATGCTTTACTCTCAGAGCCTCTCTCTACCCAAGTGTATAAAATGGGTGCTGGATTTTAAAGGCCCAGTATTAGCCATTATGCTTCGTACTCATCTGACGTTGTTTTGGTTTTCACAGGAGTTAGGCGTCTATTGTTTACGAGTCCTATTCTGGCGGCAAACAAAAACCTCGGAATTTTCAACATCACAAAAACGGCCACCAAGAGATTGCAGTGTGCAATGCTCAAAGTGCCCACATCGTCAAAATTTTTATTTACCCATCTGATCCTATATTCCATGTAACGAACTTTGGCCAAAAATTTTTTTTCAATTTTGGATAAAATTGCGCGATATATAGAATCAGATAAGAAAATAACAATTTTGATGATATGGGCACTTTAATGGGCAATACTGGGTCTTTAATACTGGGGGTAACCCTGCGATGGACTAGCATCCCATCCAGGGGGAGTAGAAATACTCCTAGTTGCTTCATGCTGCAGATACCAGAAATAAGTGCCTCATGGGCCACTTGGCTCCTATGTAGACGTTTACGTATCTTTACTTAGGATACAACACTGATTGTTGTCAGCGCTGTCTTAATAACGATTCACTGGCCTTGTTTCATAAACATGTATAGTGTTTTGAGAAGAAAAAGTAACCCTAGAAGCAGCATACCATTCATTCTACTAGATCTTGTATAGCAGCAGCTTGTTGCCTAGGTGACTAGCTTTGTCTTCAAGCAACAAGCTGACTCGTCACTTGTAGGCGAAACTAGAAGTACCATGACCATGTGTTAGCTATCTTGGTCTAAGTCTCTCTCTAAATAATAGTTCTCACACACAACTGGTAGCCATGCCAAGCTGAACCATGCAGTCTGACCTTTATTAAACCACACGCAAAATGCAGGTATAGTAGAGAAACAAACACTTACTGTCGAAAGGTAAAAAAATGCACGGTAAGTGTTTGTTTCTTTAATGTAGGTAAAGGTAAAGGCTGCATACGAGCCAAGTGGCCCATTAGGCCGGAGCTTATCCCGGTTTCCTTAGCATTAAGTGACTAGGAGTATTTCTACTCCCCCTGGATGGGATGCTACTGTAGTCCATCGTAGGGTTATCCCCCAGCATTAAATTCGCCGGTACCCATTTATACACCTGGGTGGAGCAATCTCATGAGCCATGTGACCCATACCCCCTACATACTAGCACCCAGACTCCCAGATGCGTGTGAGAAAAACATTTTCTGCTTCTTTCATACCTCAGCCAGCAGAAAACAACACTTAGTTACAGGTCTGAAGAAAAACAAAAGCACCAAAAAGACCAAAAGGGTAGGTGCAACCCGGACCTGGAGTCTCATGCCTAATATGATTCAAGTAACGTAATGTGGATTTCGATATTTGCTGCTCTATTTTCACTGCACTGTCAACATGAGATCAGTCAGTTTGTAATCAAACCTGTTTTTGGAAGTTGAGCAGTCTGAGAGCTCTTAATTCAATCATGGCCTTCATTCTCAAGTCATCAGGAATACTCCCTGGCAACCCCTCCAGTTCTCTGATGCGTTGTATAATACGTGCCTGGATTCTGTAAGAAAAATTGTGAGAGAATGGTTACAGCAACATTACAGCATTCATAGGGCTCAAAAAGAGCACTAACTGGCCATCCAGGATAAGTACAGTACCACTTAGAAGAAACCTAACAGGAAAGCCGTTTGTGAACGGGTACAGAACAGACACAGAATGGAAATAGAACAGAAATGGAACAGAAACAGAATGACGACGGATCACAATCAAAGGTTCCCTGAGCAGCTCATGGATGAATAGTCCAATCCCAAGTTTACTTTTGCCCCTGTGGCAAAAGGAGTCTTTGTGCGAAACTATTGGTATGAAAATATGATGTCACCAGTGTACAGTCATTCGCATGAAAATCAAGTGATTTTCATGATTTTCATGGAACACGTTTTGCACAAGCACTCGCTCTGCAAATGGAAACTCAGACGGTGGAAGTCAAAGTCTGCATACACTCTTTTTTGTTTAATTATAAGAATGTTGTTTTCCGGCCCAGGCTGAATATTCTTATTTTTCTGCTGATTTTAAGCTGACAACATTCTTGTATTATTCTTATTATTATAGCTTATGACATTTCCGTTTTAGAATTTATTGGGGTATCACATCATAAGTGTTTGGTATTTAGATCTGTATTGCGTTACCGGTACATTGTGCATGTGCTCCATTGCTTTTCGTTGCAGTCAGTGAGGTCTAAATGTCGCGTCAAACGCTGACACTAGATATAGCATGATGGAAATGAAAGTACCCAAAAATTGTATTGTAATTACAGATGTTTCAACACACAAAATCATACCTATCCTTGCATCTATTGTTAAACGAAAAACAAAAAAAAACCCTTTTTGGCTAAAGTATGAATGATTTCTCACTGTTGTTTCGATGGCTCACATGGATAAGCACTGATAAGAAGCTGATTCGAGTTTGTTTTGTCGAGACGCCGGTTCAAGTCAATACAAGGTCAATCAATTTTTTTTCGTTCTGTTTCTCTACTTCTTCAAAAACCAACATATGTATTGTAATTGAATTGCCATTTTTACTCGCTAGGATCTGGTATTGATATGTTTTTAGCTGGAATTGTGACATACGCTTTTGGTGTGCAAAGCAGTAACACAAATTCAGAGCTTACCTGTTCATTAAGCATAGTTTGCTCATTATTTCCACCGATATTCAACGCTTGTTCGAGGAATATTTGTGCCCCCCTGGTAGGAGATTTGGCATCATTAAGCCTTTGACCCTTGATGAGTCACCAGCATGCCTCAAAGAACCGAGGTGTGTTTTTGTTCCGAGATCATGGCTTCTTCTTCCAAAGCAAAGCATTTGTCGTGGACTTAGGGCTCATTCGCTAAACTTCGGCATGTGTCAGTTTTGGAAATTAGAACTGCTTTCTAGACTCTTATTATTTTCTTGAAATCAGCCATCTAGCATTCTTCGCTCCAAAAATTTCTGGGATATCGCATAATAATCTTTCATATGTAAAGCAAGTGCCGTGACTATTGTGTGTGTGACTTATAACGTGACTCAAACACGGCCGGGAACTGGTGAGAAAGGCAGATAGGCAGCAAAGTCCTTGAATTTGACCCGTGTTAGGTGAAAAGCTAATTTAATCAGATTCAAAGCCATTTCTACGGGCCAAAAAAGAATGCAGGTCGGTTAAATTGGCAAGCAAGCGTTCCGTGAGTGTATATGGTGGATTTCCAAGCAAATGATTACTTTGAATTGTGATAGGATCGAGCCCACCACGAAGAAAAAAAGACAAAGAACGCCCGATCACAGGTTAGGAAGAAGAAAACTTCAGCTCAAGGGTAAGTTTTCCGTTTCATGCGCTTTTTTTCAGCATGAGCAGCGTGTTAGCTTAAGGCTTCCTCTTTCTGTGTTGTCAGAATCATTTCAAGGAATGTGCAGTTTTGTACCGGCCAAAAAAATTGTTTCATCTAGAAACATTTTATAAATCACTGACGTAGCCAATTTGCACGAGAGACAGTGTTTCATTGGGATATCTAAACTCTGAGAAGAGAGTTGAAAATATGACGCGCAGCAGAGTATTTTTGACGAAATTCAAGATGTTTACATAGCTGATAAAACACTGTCTCGAGTGTTTGATATATCTTTGCAATCGCACCTGCATTCTGAAGAATGTGTTCTCCTATAGTTTGCGTTATAGAGAACGCTTTTTCCCATTTTTGCTCATGGATGTTATGTAACATCCATGAGCATAGAAGGCAATCGGATGGCGCTCGATCACTCATTCACTCACTCACTCACTCGATTCTGACTAATTTATTCATTAAAACCGGATTAAATCGTTTCTCCCATCCCTCCCCTGCTTAGTATGGTTCTTGTCCTAGGCACTTCGTGGTGTAGGTGCAGCAGGTTTTAGCGGGGTACTAGAAAGGTGAATTTTTTGTCCGACAACATGGAGTTCATACATATGGTGGTTAACGCGGCACAAAGATTGTTTTTGGTTCAATTTGTGGAGTTGTAAAATTGAAATTTGTCAAGCTAAGCAACAGTAGGTGCGACAAATGGACATGGAAAGACTAGAAAGACATGTGGCAGCATAGCCTATTGCAGCATGAGGATGGGCTTTCGTTCAATTTTAACGAGGAGACCTTTCATGGAGGGCTATAATTGAAAAATTATAAAGCTAAGGAACATTAGCTTTGGCAATATGGAAAAGGCGACGATGTCACGGCCGAAAAATGTTATCTGGAGGTGGAAACAATGCAAAGGCGAATTAATAGAATTTTTGCGGGTGAAGGAGATTTAAGAGCATATTTGTTAGGGATACACTT